>BQKN01000525.1:157858-189943 GCA_022839385.1 Asparagus kiusianus | reverse complement strand
AAAATGTGTCATAAACCATGGGTTATAGCTCACAAAATTACAAAATATGCACTCCGCCAAATTGTTTCGATCGGGCTGAAAAGGAGTATAAATAGAAAATTTTTGTAGGTTATAGCTCACGAAATCATAAAATTATACTCCGTCGAGTTATTTGTCGTTAGACAAAACCGTCGAAGTTGGGAAAAAATCGTTGCCTATAGCTCACGAACTTGTGAAATTCGAATAATGGGTTATAACACATGAAATCACACCTAGGTTGAAACAGACAAAAGCGATCGAAAAACCATGGGTTATAACCTATAAAATCGTGATATTTGAACTCCGCCTAATTATTTCCTGATAGGACCAAATGCATGACATGGGTCAATAATCATGTGTTTTAGCTATTGAAATCATCGGTTTTGAATTCGGTAAAGATATTTTTTACACAGGGTGTCGAATAGACCAAAATGGTCAGACATCGTACGAACAACAGCTCAGTTTCGACATTTTCGACACCTGGCTGAAACACAAGAAAATGGTCAAAATTAAATGGTTACAACTCATGAAATCGTCGGGTTGAAACAAATCGAAACTGACAAAATGTGTTAGAAACCATGGGTTATAGCTCCCCGAATCGCGAAATATGCACTCCGCCTAATTGTTTGTAGCAGGACAAAAAGGGGTGTAAATGGACAAATTTTGTGGGTTATAGCTCACAAAATTATGAAATTTTACTCCAAGTCATTCGTCGTCAAATGAAACCATCGAAGTTGGGGAAAAATTGTTGCCTAAAGCTCATGAACTCATGAAATTTGAACAATGAGTTATAAACCACAAAATTGCTCCCTGGTCGTAAAGGACAGAAGTGATCAGAAAACCATGGGTTATAACCCATGAAATCACAATATTTGAACTTCGCCTAATTATTTATTGTCGGGACCAAATGCACGAGATGGGTCAATAATCACGTGTTATAGCTCATGTATTATCGGTTTTTAATTTGGAAAAGATATTTTCATACGGGGTGTCGAACAGACCAAAATGGTGAGAAATCATACGGACAACAGCTCATGAAATCGTTGGTATTGACATTTCTAACACCCGACCGAAACATAACAAAATGGTCAAAATTCATGGGTTACAGCTAACAAAATCATCGGTATTGGATTCAGCAAAGATTTCTAGAGCCGAGTTGAAACGGACGAAAACTGACAAAATGTGTCAGAAACCATGGGTTATAGCTCACGAAATCGTGAAAAATGCACTCCGCCTAATTGTTTGCACCCGAATGAAAAAGGGTGGAAATGGACAAATTTTGTGGGTTATAGCTCACAATATCGTGAAACTCCGCCGATTCATTTGCCGTTGGAAGAAACCGTCGAAGTAGGGCAAAAATCGTTGCCTATAGCTCACGAACTCGTGAAATTCGAACAATGGGTTATAACACATGAAATCACGACTAGGTTGAAACGGACCGAAGCGGTCGGAAAACATGGGTTATAACCCATAAAATTGAGATATTTAAACTCTGCCTAATTATTTGTTGTTGGGCCCAAATGCACGAGATGGATCAATAATCACATGTTATACCTCATGAAATCATCGGTTTAGATTTCGACAAAGATATTTTTGCACGTGGCATCGAACAGACCAAAATGGTCAGAAATCGTATGGACAAAACTCATGACATCGTTTGTTTTGACATTTCGGAAACAAAAGAAAATGGTCAAAATTCATGGGTTACAGCTCATGAAATCGTTAGTTTTGGATGCAGCAAAGATTTCTGACACCGGGTCAAAACAAACCGAAACTGACAAAATGTGTCAGAAACCATGGGTCATATCTCACAAAATTGTGACATGTGCACTTCTCCTAATTGTTTCCATCGGGTCGAAATGGGGTGTAGATGGACAAATTTTGTGGGTTATATCACACGAAATCATGAAATTTTACTCCACCGAGTCATTTGCCGTCAGACGAAACCGTCAAAGTTGGGGAAAATGTGTTGCCTATAGCTCACAAAGTTGTGAAATTCGAACAGTGGGCTATAACCCATGAAATCACACCCGGGTTGAAACAGACCGAAATGTTCGGAAAACCATGGGTTATAACCCACGAAATCGCGATATTTGAACTCCACCTAATTATTTTCTGCCGGCCCCAAATGCAAAAATGGGTTAATAATCACGTGTTATAGCTTATGAAATCATTGGTTTTGAATTCGGAAAAGCTGTTTTTATAAGAGGCATCGAATAGACCTAAATGGACAGAAATCGTACGGACAATATCTCATAAAATTGCCGGTTTTGACATTTCGGACACCCAGCTAAAACCAATGAAAATGGACAAAATTAACGGGTTACAACTCATGAAATCGTAGGTATTGGATTCGGTAAAGATTTTTGGCATCGAGTTATAACGGACCGAAACTGATGAAATGTGTCAGAAACCATGAGTTATAGCTCACAAAATTACAAAATATGCACTCCGCCTAATTGTTTGTGTCGGGCCGAAAAGGGGTGGAAAAGGACAAATTTCTTGGGTTATAGCTCGCGTAATCGTGAAACTCCGCAGAGTCATTTGTTGTCAGACGAAACCGTCGAAGTTAGGTAAAATCGTTGCCTATAACTCACGAACTCGTGAAAGTCGAACAATGGGTTATAATACATAAAATCACACCAGGGTTGAAACGGACCGAAGTGGTCAGAAAATCATGGGTTATTACCCATGAAATTGTGATATTTGAACTCCGCCTAATTATTTGATGTCGGGCCCAAACACACGAGATGGATCAATAATCACCGTGTTATTGTTCATGAAATCATTAGTTTGGAATTCGGCAAAGATAATTTTAAACGGGGTGTCGAACAGACCAAAATGGTCAGAATCATACGGATAATAGCTTATGAAATCATTAGTTTTGACATTTCCAACACCCGACAGAAACATAAGAAAATAGTCAAAATTCACGGGTTACAGCTCTTGAAATCGTCGGTTTTGAATTCAGCAAAGATTTTTGGCACTGGATTGAAACAAATCAAAACTGACAAAATGTTTTAGAAACCATGAGTTATAGCTCACGAAATTGCAAAATACACACTCCTGCTAATTGTTTTCATCGGGCGGAAAAGGGGTGTAAATAGATAAATTTTGTGGGTTATTGCTCACCAAATTGTGAAATTTTACTCCGCCGAGTCATTTGCTGTTAGATTGAACCGTCCACATTTGGGAAAAATCGTTTCCTATAGATTAGGAACTCGTGAAATTTGAACAATGGGTTATAACCCTTGAAATTGCTCCCTAGTCGAAACAGACAAAAGCAATCAGAAAACTATGGGTTATAACACATGAAATCGCGATATTTAAACTCTGCTTAATTATCTTCTGTCGAGACCAAATGCATGAGATGAGTCAATAGTCACGTGTTATAGCTCATGAAATCAACGGTTTTGAATTCAGCAAAGATATTTTGACACGGGGTATCGAACAGACCAAAATGGTCAGAAATTGTACGAACAATAGCTTTTGAAATCGTCTGTTTTGACATTTCTGACACCTGACCGAAACAGAAGAAAATTTTCAAAATTAACGGGTTACAGCTCATGAAATTGTCGGTATTGAATTCAGCAAATATTTCTGGCGCTGAGTCGAAACGAACCAAAACTGACGAAATGTGTCAAAAACCATAGGTTATAGCTCACGAAATCGCGAAATATGCACTCCGCCTAATTGTTTGCACCTGGCCGAAAAGGGGTGGAAATGGACAAATTTCGTGGGTTATAACTCATGAAATTGTGAAACTCCGCCGAGTCATTTGCTGTTGGACGAAGCCGTCGAAGTTGGGGAAAAATCGTTGCCTATAGCTCATGAAATCGTGAAATTCGAACAGTGGGTTATAACACATGAAATCACGCCTGGGTTGAAACGGATGGAAGCAGTCAGAAAATCTTAGGCTATAACCCAAGAAATCGCAATATTTGAACTCCGCCTAATTGTTTGTTGTTGGGCCCAAACGCATGATATGGGTCAATAAGATCGTGTTATAACTCTTGAAATCATCAGTTCTGAATTCGGCAAAGATATTTTTACACGAAAGGTCGAACTAACCAAAATAGTCAGAAATTGTATGGACAACAACTCATGAAATCGTTTGTTTCGACATTTCCGACACCCTATCAAAACAGAAGAAAATGGTCAAATTTTGTGGGTTACAGCTCATTAGATCGTCGGTTATGGATTTTGTAAATATTTCTAACGCCGGATCAAAACAAACCGAAACTGACAAAATGTGTCAGAAACCATGGGTTATAGCTCACAAAATTGCGAAATATACAGTCCGCCTAATTGTTTCCATCGGGCCGAAAGGGGTATAAATGGACAAATTTTGTGGGTTATAGCTCACGAAATCGTGAAATTTTACTCCGACGATTCATTTGCCGCCAGACGAAACCGTCGCAGTTGGGGAAAATTGTTGCCTATAGCTCACGAACTTGTGAAATTCGAACAATGGATTATAATCCATGAAATCACGTCTGGGTTGAAACAGACCCGAACGGTCGGAAAACATTGGGTTATAACCCATGAAATCATGATATTTGAACGCCACCTGATTATTTTTTACCGGCCCCAAATGCACGAGATGGGTCAATAATCACGTGTTATAGCTAGTGAAATCATTGATTTTGAATTTGGTAAAGCTATTTTTACAGGGAGCATCGAACAGACCAAATGGTCAGAAATCGTAAAGACAATATCTTATAAAATTACCAATTTTGACATTTCAGATACCCTGCTAAAACAAAAGAAAATGGTTAAAATTCACAGGTTATAACTAATGAAATCATCGGTATTAAATTCGACAAATATTTCTTGCACCAAATCAAAACGGACCGAGACTGACGAAATGTGTCAGAAACCATGGGTTATAGCTCACGAAATGGCAAAATATGCACTCCGCCTAATTGTTTGTACTAGGCCGAAAAGGGGTGGAAATCGATAAATTTTGTGGGTTATAGCTCACAAAATCGTGAAACTTCGCCGAGTCATTTGTCGTCAGACGAAACTGTTGAAGTTAGGGAAAATCATTACCTATAGCTCACGAATTAGTGAAATTCGAACAATGGGTTATAATACATGAAATCACGCCAGGGTTAAAATAGACAGAAGCGGTCGGCAAACCATAGGTTATAACCCATGAAATCGTGATATTTGAACTCCACCTAATTATTTGTTGGCGGGCCCAAACACACGTGATGGATCACTAATCACCATGTTATAGCTCATGAAATCATCAATTTTGAATTCGGCAAAGACATTTTTAAACCGGTCGTCGAACAGACCAAAATGGTTAGAATCGTACGGATAATAGATTATGAAATCATCGGTTTTGACATTTTCAACACCTGGTCGAAATAGAAGAAAATGGCCAAAATTCACGGGTTACAGCTCAAGAAATCGTTGGTTTTGAATTCAGCAATGATTTTTGGCGCCAGGTTGAAAGAAATCAAAACTAACAAACTGTGTCAGAAACCATGGTTTATAGCTCACGAAATCACGAAATATGCTCTTCGCCTAATTGTTTCCATCCGGCCGTAAAGGGGTGTAAATGGACAAATTTCGTGGGTTACAGCTTACAAAAAATTATAATATTTTAATCCGCCGAGTCATTTTTCGTCGGATGAAACTATCGAAGTTAGGGAAAAATCATTGCCTATAGCTCAGGAACTCGTGAAATTTGAATAATGGGTTATAACCCATGAAATTACTGTTTTGTGGAAAATTTCAAGTAAGTAAAATGAAAGAAATTTGATTTGTATTCTCTTGATCTTAATTACAATTTGAATTCCCGATTACAAAGGAGAGGATAATGATAAGGATTCTCCCCTTTGTTTAGTCCTGGGTTCTTCACAATGGCGATAGAGTGCCTCCTTCGAATGCTCGTGTCGAGTTTGCTCACCGTTGACGATCCGAACATCTTGATTCACTGGAACGGTATCTCCTCCTCATGATTTGACGTTGTGGAGAACTTGCGTGGCAAGTTTGAAACTCTGAAAGAGTTGATAACTCAGAGCGAGTTTAAACTCTTAAAAAGAGTTGATTTGAACCGAAAGTTCGGTTAATAAGCCAAGGGAATGCTCCAAGAACTTTGTTGCTGCAAGAAGCTCCAAGATGCCAGATCGAAGATCCATCAAAAAGTCAGCCAAAGATCTCCTCCTCGCTGCCAAGCTCCAGGGTCAATCCAAGCCAAGTAGTTCCAACCCTTAACTCGGTTGAGTTTCTTCTTATTTATAGGGGATTAAGGGGGTGTAATTACCCCTTAAATCACTCCTAAGTGGGGTGTAACTACCCTCAAACCATGGGAAACAGTTTTGAAACTGTTCAAGGGTTTAAAAGGTATAATCCCCCCAAAAATCTCTCCATAATAGGGTCTAACCAATCCTATTAAGTGGAGATACGGTTTAAAAAGACCGTTTAGGTTCTGTTTGAACTAGTCAAATGCAAAAAATACGGGTCTGACCCTCGTGTTTTGATGTTGCAACGTAAGTTCGACCCCGGTGTTTTGATATTGCAACGCAGGGAGGACTTCTGCATTATGTTACTGACACATAGGGAGGACCTTCGTGTTTTGGGGTGGCAACACAGGGATAACCTATGTGTTTTGTTCCGGGAACACAGCCACGAGCTATGCATTTTGAATCTGGGACGCACAGGTGAGCTCTGCGTCTGGATTTGAAGAGACCGTCAATTTGTAGTCTCTTTTGCTAGAGCATTGTAAAGACCGTCATCTTGTAATCTTCGTCTTGGCTCCTTGAAAATATAAAAGTCCTCAGATTATAACTCCCGATGTTGATTGTGAAAGTTGTTTATTAGAGTTTTCATAAGTTGTTGTGAAGGTCATCAGATTGTAACCTTCTACGTGAAAGTCTTCAAATTGTAGCCTTTTGGAAGTCGTCGAATTATAACTTCTATCATCAGTGTTTGATAGGGATTAGCTATCTGTTGTGATTTTTGGACAACCTACAATTGTTCCCTGGTCGAAATGGACAGAAGCGATCAGAAACCATGGGTTATAACCCATTAAATCGTGATATTTGAACTCCGTCTAATTATTTGCTATCGGGACCAAATGCACGAGATGGGTAAATAATCACGTGTTATAGCTCGTGAAATCATTGGTTTTCAATTCGACAAAGATATTTTGACACGGTTTTGACATTTCTGAAATCGTCGGTTTTGACATTTCCGACACATGGCCGAAACAGAAGAAAATGGTTAAAATTCACGGGTCATAGCTTATGAAATCATCGGTATTGAATTCGGCAAAGATTTCTAGCACCGATTCGAAACGGCCCAAAACTGATGAAATGTGTCAGAAACCATGGGTTATAGCTCACGAAATCGCGAAATATGCACTCCACCTAGTTGTTTGCACCTGGCCAAAAAGGGGTGGAAATGGACAATTTCGTGGGTTATAACTCACGAAATTGTGAAACTCCGCCGACTCATTTGCCATTGGATGAAATCGTCGAAGTTGGGGAAAAATAGTTGCCTATAGCTCACGAACTCGTGAAATTCGAACAATCGGTTATAACACTTGAAATCATGCCTGGGTTGGAATGGACCGAAGCTATCAGAAAACCATGGGTTATAACCCATGAAATCACGATATTTGAACTCCGCCTAATTATTTGTTGTTGGGCCCAAACGCATGATATGGGTCAATAATCACATGTTATAGCTCATGAAATAATTGATTTTGAATTCGGCAAAGATATTTTTACACAGGGCGTTGAACAGACTAAAATGGTCAGAAATCATATGGACAACAACTCATGAAATCGTCTGTTTTGACATTTCTGACACCTAGCCAAAACAGAAAAAAATTGTCAAAATTCATGGGTTACAGCTCATGTAATCGTCGGTTTTAGATTCGAAAAAGATTTTTGGTACCTGGTCAAACCAAAACGAAACTGACAAATGTGTCAGAAACCATGGGTTATAGCTCACAAAATTGTAAAATATGCACTCCGTCTAAATATTTCCATCGGGCCGAAAAGAGGTGTAAATGGACAAATTTCGTGGGTTATAGCTGACAAAATCGTGATATTTTAACTCCGCCTAATTATTTGTTGTGGGGCCCCAATGCACAAGATAGGTTAATAATCACATGTTTTAGCTCACGAAATCATTAGTTATGAATTCTGCAAAAAATATTTTTAAACAGGGCATCGAACAGGCCAAAATGGTCAGAAATCGTAAAGATAATAGCTTATGAAGTTGACAGTTTTGACATTACTAACACCCGGTCAAAACAGAAGAAAATAATCAAAATTCACGTGTTATAGTTCATAAAATTGTCGGTTTTGAATTCAGCAAAGATTTCTAGCGCCGGGTTGAAACAAATCGAAACAGACAAAATATGACAGAAACCATGGGTTATAGCTCACGAAATCTCGTAATATGCACTCCGCCTAATTGTTTCCATCATGCCAAAAAGGGGTGTAAATGGACAAATTTTGTGGGTTATACCTCACGAAATTGTGAAATTTTACTCCGCTGAGTCATTTGCCGTCGGATAAAACCATCCAAGTTGGGGAAAAATTGTTGCCTATAGCTCAGGAACTCGTGCTATTTGAACAGTGGGTTATAACCCATGAAATTGCTCCCTGGACAAAATGGACAAAAGCGATCAAAAAACCATGGGTTATAACCCTTGAAATTGCGATATTTGAACTCCACCTAATTATTTGTTGTTGAGACCAAATGCACGAGATAGGTCAATAATCATATGTTATAGCTCGTGAAAAAATCAGTTTTGAATTCGGCAAAGATATTTTTACACAGGGTGTCAAACAGACCAAAATAGTCAAAAATCATAAGGACAACATCTAAGGAAATCATCGAGTCGAAACGGATCAAAACTGTCCAAATGTGTCATAAACAATAGGTTAAAATTCATGGGTTACATCTCATGAAATTGTCGGTGTTGAATTCGGCAAAGATTTCTTGCATCGAGTCAAAACGGATCAAAACAGACGAAATGTGTCATAAACAATATGTTATACCTCACGAAATCGCGAAATATGCACTCCGCCTAATTGTTTGCACCATGCCGAACAGGGGTGGATATAGACAAATTTCATGGGTTATAGCTCATGAAATCATGAAACTCTGTCGAGTCATTTGCCATTGGACGAAATCGATGAAATTGGGGAAAATCGTTGCCTATAGCTCACGAACTCGAGAAATTTGAACAATGGGTTATAAGACATGAAATCACGCCTGGGTTGAAACGGACCAAAGCTGTCGAAAAACTATGGGTTATAACCTATGAAATCGCAATATTTGAACTCCGCCTAATTATTTGTTATTTGGCCCAAATGCATAAGATGGGTCAATAATCACGTGTTATAGCTCATTAAATCATCAGTTTTGAATTCAACAAAGATATTTTTACACGGGGAGTCGTACAGACCAAAATGGTCAGAAATCATACGGACAACAACTCATGAAATTGTTGGTTTTGACATTTCAGACACCCGAATAAAATAGAAGAAAATGATCAAAATTCATGGATTATAGCTAATGAAGTCGTCGGTTTTGGATTCGGCAAAGATTTCTAACACCAGGTCAAAACAAACCGAAACTTACAAAATGTGTCAGAAACCATGGGTTATAGCTCACATAATTACGAAATATGCACTCGGCCTAATTGTTTCCATTAGGCCGAAAAGGGCTGTAAATGGAAATTTTTGGTGGGTTATAGCTCACGAAATCATGAAATTTTACTCCGTCGAGTCATTTCTCGTTGGACGAAACCGTAGAAGTTAGGGAAAAATCGTTGCCTATAGCTCACGAACTTGTGAAATTCTTACAATTGGTTATAACACATGAAATCACTCCTGGGTTGAAACGGGTCGAAGCAGTCGGAAAACCATGGGTTATAACCCATGAAATCTGGATATTTGAACTCTGCCTAATTATTTGTTGTTAGGGTCAAACGCACGAGTTCGATCAATAATGACGTGTTATAGCTCGTGAAATAATCAATTTTGAGTATGGCAAAGATATTTTTTACACATAGTGTCGAACTAACCAAAATTGTCAGAAATCATACGGACAACAACTCATGAAATCACCGGTTTCGACATTTCAGACACCCGGCCAAAACAGAAGAAAATTGTCAAAATTCATAGGTTAAAGCTCATGAAATCGTCGGTTTTGAATTCAGCAAAGATTTCTGGCACTGGGTTGAAACAAATCGAAACTGACAAAATGTGTCAGAAACCATGGGTTATACAGCTCACGTAATCGCAGAATATGTACTCCGGCTAATTGTTTGTATCGGACCAAAAAAGGGTGTAAATGGACATATTTCATGGATATAACTCACGAAATTGTGAAAATTTACTCCGCCGAGTCATTTTTCGTCGGATGAAACTGTCGAAGTTGGGGAAAAATGATTGCATATTGCTCATGAACTAATGAAATTTCAACAATGGGTTATAACCCACGAAATTGCTCCCTGTTTGAAACAAACAGAAGCGATCAGAAAACCATGGGTTATAACCTATGAAATTGTGATATTTGAACTCTGCCTATTTACTTGCTGTCGGGACCAAATGCACGAGATGGGTTAATAATCACGTGTAATATCTCGTGAAATCATCGGGTTTGAATTCAGCAAAGATATGTATACACGAGGAGTCGAACTGACCAAAATGGTCAGAAATCGTATGGACAACAACTAATAAAGTCGTCTATTTTGACATTTTTAACACTCGGCCGAAAAGAAGAAAATGGTCAAAATTCATGGGTTACAGAGTATGAAATCGTCTGTTTTGGATTCGGCAAAGATTTTTCGCACCGTATCAAAACAAACCGAACCTAACAAAATGTCTTAGAAACCATGGGTTATAGCTCACAAAATTATGAAATATGCACTCCGCCTAATTGTTTCCATCGGGCAGAAAGGGGATGTAAATGGACAAATTTTGAGGGTTATAGCTCATGAAATCATGAAATTTTACTCCGCCGATCATTTGCCGTCGGACGAAACCGTTGAAGTTAGGGAACAATCATTGCCTATAGCTCACGAACTCGTGAAATTTGAACAATGGGTTATAACCCATGAAATTGCTCCCTGGTTGAAACGTACAAAAGCGAACAGAAAACCATGGTTTATAACCCATAAAATCGTGATATTTGAACTCCGCCTAATTATTTGCTATTAGGACCAGATGCACGAGATGGGTTAATAAACATGTGAAATTAGAACACTGGATTATAACACAAGAAATCATGCCTCTGTTGAAACAGACCAAAGCTGTCGGAAAACCATGAGATATAACCCATGAAATCGCGATATTTGAACTCAGCCTAATTATTTATTTTTGGGCCCAAACAGGCGAGATTGGTCAATAATCACGTGTTTTACCTCATGAAATCATCAGTTTTGATTACGACAAAGATATCTTTACACGAGGCATCGAACAGACCAAAACGGTCAGAAATCGTATGGACAACAACTCATGAAATCGTTTGTTTTGACATTTTCGACACCCGGCCGAAACAGAAGAAAATGACCAAAATTCATGGGTTATAGAGCATGAAATCATCGGTTTTGGATTTAGCAAAGATTTTTGGCGCAGGCTCAAAACAAACGAAAACTGACAAAATGTCTCAGAAACCATGGGTTATAGCTCACAAAATTGTGAAATATGCACTCTGCCTAATTGTTTCCATCAGGCAGAAAGGGGATGTAAATGGACAAATTTTGTGGGTTATAGCTCATGGAATCATGAAATTGTACTCCGTCGAGTCATTTTCCGTCGGACGAAACCATCGAAGTTAGGGAACAATCATTGCCTATAGCTCAAGAACCCGTGAAATTTGAACAATGGGTTATAACCCATGAAATTGCTCCCTGGTAGAAACGGACAAAAGTGATCAGAAAACCATGGTTTATGACCCATAAAATCGTGATATTTGAACTCCGCCTAATTATTTGCTATCAGGACCAGATGCACGAAATGGGTCAATAATCATGTGTTTAGCTAGTGAAATCATCGATTTTGAATTCGGCAAAGATACTTTTTACACAGGGTGTCGAACAAACCAAAATTGTAAGAAATCGTATGGACAATAGCTCATGTAATCGTCGGTTTCGACATTTTCGACACTCGGCCGAAACAAGAGAAAATGGTCAAAATTAATGGGTTACAGCTCATGAAATCATCGGTTTGAATTCAGCAAAGATTTCTGGCACCGGATTGAAGCAAATCGAAACTGAAAAAATGTGTCAGAAACCAAGGGTTATAGCTCGTGAAATCATGAAATATGCACTCTACCTAATTGTTTGCATCGGGCCAAAAAGGGGTGTAAATGGACAAATTTTGTTGGTTATAGCTCACAAAATTTTGAAATTTTACTCCGCCGAGTCATTTGTCGTCGGATGAAACCATCGAAGTAGGGGAAAAATTGTTGCCTATAGCTCATGAACTCATGAAATTTGAACAATGGGTTATAATCCACGAAATTACTCCTTGGTCGTAACGGACAGAAGCGATTAGAAAACCATGGTTATAACCCATGAAATCGCGATATTTGAACTCCGCCTAATTATTTGCTATCGAGACCAAATGCATGAGATGGGTCAATAATCACGTGTTATAGCTCGTGAAATCATCGGTTTTGAATTCGGTAAAGATATTTTGACACGGGGTGTCGAATAGACCAAAATGGTTAGAAATCATACGGACAACAGTTCATGAATCGGCTGTTTTGACATTTCTGACACTCGGCCGAAACATAAGAAAATGGTCAAAATTCATTGGTAACAGTTCACAAAATCATCAGTATTGGATTCGGCAAAGATTTCTTTAGCCGAGTCGAAACAGACTGAAACTGACAAAATGTGTCAGAAACCATGGGTTATTGCTCACGAAATCACGAAATATGCACTCCGCCTATTTGCTTGCACAAGGCGGAAAAAGGGTGGAAATGATCAAATTTCATGGGTTATAGCTCATGATATCGTGAAACTCTGCCGATTCATTTGCCGTTGGAAGAAACCGTCGAAGTTGGGGAAAAATCATTGCCTATAACTCACGAACTTGTGAAATTTGAACAATGGGTTATAATACATGAAATCACGACTGGGTTGAGAACCGAAGCGGTCGGAAAACATGAGTTATAACCCATGAAATCATGGTATTTGAACTCCGACTAATTATTTGTTGTTTATCCCAAACGCCCGAGATAGGTCAATAATCACGTGTCATAGCTCATGAAATCATCCGTTTTTAATTCTGCAAAGTTATTTTTACACAGGATGTCAAACAGACCAAAATGGTCAGAAATCATATGGACAACAACTAATGAAATCGTCTGTTTTGACATTTCTAACACCCGGCCAAAACAGAAGAAAATCGTCAAAATTCATGGTTTACAACTCATGAAATCGTCGGTTTTGGATTCGGCTAAGATTTCTGGAGCCGGTTCAAAATAAACCGAAGCTGATAAAATGTGTCAGAAACCATGGGTTATAGCTCACAAAATTGCAAAATATGCATTGCGCCTAATTGTTTCCATCAGGCTAAAAAGGGGTGTAAATGGACAAATTTTGTAGGTTATAGCTCACGAAATCGTAAAATTTTACTCCACCGAGTCATTTGTCGTTGGACGAAACCGTCAAAGTTGGGGAAAATTTGTTGCCTATAGCTCGCGAACTTGTGAAATTCGAACAATGGGTTATAACCCATGAAATCACACCCGGGTTGAAACAGATTGAAATGCTCCGAAAACCATGGGTTATAACCCACGGAATCGCGATATTTAAACTCCACCTAATTATTTTTTGTCGGTCCCAAACACACGAGATGGGTCAATAATCACTCGTTATAGCTCGTGAAATCATCAGTTTTGAATTCGACAAAGCTGTTTTTACACGAGGCGTCGAATAGACCAAAATGGTCAGAAATCGTACGGACAATATCTCATAAAATTGCCGGCTTTGACATTTCAGACACCCGGCTGAAACAAAAGAAAATGGTTAAAATTCACGGGTTACAAATCATAAAATCGTTAGTACTGAATTCGATAAAGATTTCTGGCATCGAGTTGAAACGGATCGAAACTGACAAAATGTGTCCGAAACCATGGGTTATAGCACACGAAATTGCAAATTATACACGCCGCCTAATTGTTTGTGTCGGGCCGAAAAGGGGTGGAAATGGACAAATTTTTTGGGTCATAGCTCACAAAATTGTGAAACTCCGCTGAGTCATTTACCATCGGACGAAACCGTCGAAGTTGGGTAAAATCGTTGCTTATAGCTCACGAACTCGTGAAATTCGAACAATGGGTTATAATACATGAAATCACGCCAGGGTTGAAACTGACCGAAGCGGTCGGAAAACCATGGTTTATAACCCATGAAATCATGATATTTGGACTCCGCCTAATTATTTATAGTTAGGCCCAAATGCACGAGAAGGGTCAATAATAACGTGTTATAGCTCATGAACTCATCGGTTTTGAATTCGTCAAAGATATATTTACATAGGGCGTCGAACAGACCAAAATGGTTAGAAATCATATGAACAATAGCATATGAAATCGTCGATTTTGACATTTGCGACACCTGGCCGAAACAGAAGAAGATGGTCAAAATTCACGGGTTACAGCTCATGAAATCGTCGATTTTGAATTCAGCAAAGATTCTTGGCGTCGGGTTAAAACAAATCAAAACTGACAAAATGTGTCAGAAACCATAGGTTATAGATCACAAAATCGCAAAATATGCACTTCTGCTAATTGTTTTCATCGGGACGAAAATGGGTGTAAATGGACAACTTTCGTGGGTTATTGCTCATGAAATTGTGAAATTTTACTCCGTCGAGTCATTTGCCGTCGGATGAAACCGTCCAAGTTTGGGAAAAATTATTACCTTTAGCTCAGGAACTTATGGAATTTGAACAATGGGTTATAACCCATGAAATTGCCCCCTGGTCGAAACGGAAAGAAGTGATCAGAAAACCACGTGTTACAACCCAAGAAATCACACTATTTGAACTCCGCCTAATTATTTGCTGTCAGGACCAAATGCACGAGATGGGTCAATAATCTTGTGTTATAGCTCGTGAAATCATCAGTTTTGAATTTGGCAAAGATATTTTGACATGGCGTGTCGAACAGACCAAAATGGTTAGAAATCGTATGAAAAACAGCTCATGAAATCGTTGGTTATGATATTTCCTGACACTCGTCCGAAAGAGAAGAAAATGGTCAAAATTCATAGGTTACATCTCATGAAATCGTCGGTTTTGATATAACTAACACTCGTCCAAAAGAGAAGAAAATGGTCAAAATTCACAGTACAACTCATGAAATCGTCGGTATTAAATTCGGCAAAGATTTCTGACGCCGAGTCAAAACAAATCGAAACTGATGAAATGTGTCAGAAACCATACGTTATAACTCAATAAATCACGAAATATGCACTCCGCCTAATTGTTTGCACCAGGCTGACAAGGAGTGGAAATGGACAAATTTCGTGTGTTATAGCTAACAAAATTGTGAAATTCCACTGAGTCATTTGCCTTTGGACGAAACCGTCAAAGTTGGGGAAAAATCATTGCCTATAACTCACTAACTCGTGAAATTCGAATAATGGGTTATAACACATGAAATCACGCCTGGGTTGAAATGGACCGAAGCGGTCGGAAAACCATGGGTTATAACCTATGAAATCGCGATATTTGAACTCTGCCTAATTATTTGTTGTCGGACCCAAACACACAAGATGGGTCAATAATCACATGTTATAGCTCATGAAATCATCCGTTTTTAATTCTGCAAAGTTATTTTTACACGGGACGTTGAACAGACCAAAATGGTCAGAAATCATATGGACAACAACTAATGAAATCGTCTGTTTTGACATTTCTAACACCCGGCTAAAACAAAAGAAAATGGTCAAAATTCATGGGTTACAGCTCATGAAATCGTCGGTTTTGGATTCGGCTAAGATTTCTGGCGCCGGGTCAAAACAAACCGAAACTGACAAAATGTGTCCAAAACCATGGGTTATAGCTCACAAAATTACAAGATATGCACTTCGCCTAATTGTTTCCATCGGGCCAAAAAGGGATGTAAATGGACAAATTTTGTGGGTTATAGCTCACGAAATCGTGAAATTTTATTCCGCCGAGTCATTTGTCGTCGGACGAAATTCTCGAAGTTGGGGAAAAATTGTTGCCTATAGCTCACGAACTTGTGAAATTTGAACAATGGGTTATAACACATGAAATCACGCCTGGGTTGAAACAGACCGAAACAGTCAGAAAACCATGGGTTATATAACCCACAAAATCGTGATATTTGAACTCCGCCTAATTATTTTCTACCGGCCCTAAATGCACGAGATGGGGCAATAATCACGTGTTGTAGCTCGTGAAATCATCGGTTTTGAATTCAAAAAAGCTTTTTTTACACGGGGCATTAAACAGACTAAAATGGTCAGAAATCGTACGGACAATATCTCATAAAATCGTCGGTTTCGACATTTCGGACACCAGGCTAAAACAGAAGAAAATGGTCAAAATTCACGGGTTACAACTCATGAAATCATCTGTATTGAATTAAAGATTTCTTGCGCCGAGTCGAAACTGATCGAAACTGACGTAATGTGTCAGAAACCATGGGTTATAGCTTATGAAATTGCAAAATATGCACTATGCCTAATTGTTTGTGCCGGGCCGAAAATGGGTGGAAATAGACAAATTTCTTGGGTTATAGCTCACGAAATTGTGAAACTCCGCCGAGTCATTTGCCATCGGACAAAACCATCAAAGTTGGGGAAATCATTGCCTATAACTCATGAACTCATGAAATTTTAACAATAGGTTATAATACATGAAATCATGCCAGGGTTGAAATGGACTAAAGCGGTCAGAAAACCATAATACATGAAATCACGATATTTGAACTCCGCCTAATTGTTTGTTGTTAGGCCCAAACACACGAGATGGGTCAATAATCGCGAAATATGCACCCCACCTAATTGTTTGCACCTGGCCAAAACGCGGTGGAAATGGACAAATTTTGTTGGTTGTAACTCACAAAATCAGGAAACTCCGCCGACTCATTTGTCGTTGGACGAAACCGTCGAAGTTGGGGAAAAATCGTTGCCTATAGCTCACGAACTCGTGAAAGTAGAAAAATGGGTTATAACACATGACGCCTGGGTTGAAATGGACCGAAGTGGTCAGAAAACCTTGGGTTATAACCAAAGAAATTACGATATTTGAACTCTGCCTAATTATTTGTTGTTGGGCCCAAACGCACGAGATGGGTCAATAATCATGTGTTATAGCTATTGAGATCATCAGTTTTGAATTCGACAAAGATATTTTTATACGGGGCGTCTAACAGACCAAAATGGTCAGAAATCGAATGGACAACAACTCACAAAATCGTCTGTTTTGATATTTTTGACACCCAGTCGAAACAGAAGAAAATGGTCAAAATTCGTGGGTTACAACTCATGAAATCGTTGGTTTTGGATTCAGCAAAGATTTCTGGCACCGGGTCAAAACAAACCAAAACTACAATATGTGTCAGAAACCATGGGTTATAGCTCACAAAATCGTAAAATTTTACTCCGCCGAGTCATTTACCATCGGACGAAACCATCGAAGTTGGAGAAAATCATTGCTTATAGCTCACGAACTTGTGAATTTTGAACAATGGGTCATAACCCATGAAATCACGCCTGGGTTGAAACAGACCGAAACGGTCGGATAACCGTGGGCTATAACCCATGAAATCTCAATATTTGAACTCCGCCTAATTATTTTTTTCAGGCCCCAAACGCACGAGATGGGTCAATAATCACGTGTTATAGATCGTGAAATCATCGGTTTTTAATTTGGCAAAGATATTTTGACACGGGGTGTCTAACTGACAAAAATGGTCTGAAATCGTACAGACAATAGCTCATGAAATCGTCGGTTTCGACATTTCTAACACCTGGCTGAAATAGAAGAAAATGATCAAAATTCACGAGTTACAACTCATGAAATCGTCGGTATTGAATTCGACAAAGATTTCGGGCGCCGAGTCAAAACGGACCAAAACAGATGAAATGTGTCAGAAACCATGGGTTATAGCTCACGAAATCGTGAAATATGCACTCCGTCTAATTGTTTGCACCAGGCCGAAAAGGGGTGGAAATGGACAATTTCGTGGGTAATAACTCACGAAATCGTGAACCTCCGTCGACTCATTTCCCGTTGGAAGAAACCGTCAAAGTTGGGGAAAAATCGTTGCCTATAGCTCATGAACTTGTGAAATTCGAATAATCAGTTATAACACATGAAATCATGCCTAGGTTGGAACGGACCGAAGCTGTCAGAAAACCATGAGTTATAACCCATGAAATCACAATATTTGAACTCCGCCTAATTATTTGTTGTTTGGCCCAAACGCAGGAGATGGGTCAATAATCACATGTTATAGCTCATGAAATAATTGATTTTGAATTTGGCAAAGATATTTTTACACGGGGCATTTAACAGACTAAAATGGTCAAAAATCATATAGACAACAACTCATGAAATCGTCTTTTTCGACATTTCTGACACCCAGCTAAAACAGAAGAAAATGGTCAAAATTCGTGGATTACAGCTCATGTAATCGTCAGTTTTAGATTCGGAAAAGATTTCTGGTACCGGGTCAAAACAAAATGAAATTGACAAAATGTGTCAGAACTGTGGGTCATAGCTCACGAAATTGTAAAATATGCACTCCGTCTAATTGTTTCTATCGGGTCGAAATGACGTATAAATGGACAAGTATCGTGGGTTATAGTTGACGAAATCGTGAAATTTTACTCCGCCGAGCCATTTGCCATTAGATGAAACCGTCGAAGTTCGGGAAAAATCGTTACCTATAGCTCACGAACTGATGAAATTCAAACAATGGGTTATAATACATGAAATCATGCCATGGTTGAAAGAGACCAAAGCGGTCGGAAAACCGTGGGTTATAATCCATGAAATCGCGATATTTGAACTCCGTCTAATTATTTGTTGTGGGGCCCCAACGCATAAGATAGGTCAATAATCACATGTTATAGCTCACGAAATCATCAGTTTTGAAATCTGCAAAGATATTTTTAAATGGGGCATCTAATAGACCAAAATGGTTAGAAATCGTACAGATAATAGCTTATGAAATTGTCGGTTTTGACATTTCCGACACCCGACCAAAACTGAAGAAAATAGTCAAAATTCACGGGTTATTGTTCATGAAATCGTTGGTTTTGAATTTAGCAAAGATTTTTGGCAGCGGGTTGAAACAAATCGAAACTGACAAAATGTGACAGAAACCATGGTTATAGCTCATCCAATCGCGTAATATGCACTCCGCCTAATTGTTTCCCTCGGGTCAAAAAGGGGTGTAAATGGACAAATTTTGTGGGTTATACCTCACGAAATTGTGAAATGTTACTCCTCCGAGTCATTTGTCGTTGGATGAAACCGTCGAAGTTGGGGAAAAATCGTTGCCTATAGCTTAGGAACTCGTGAAATTTGAACAATGGGTTATAACCCATGAAATTGTTCCCTGGACAAAACGGACAAAAGTGATCAAAAAACCATGGCTAATAACCCATGAAATCGCGATATTTGAACTACAACTAATTATTTGTTGTCGGGACCAATGCACGAGATGGGTTAATAATCACATGTTATAGCTCGTGAAATAATCGGTTTTGAATTCGGCAAAGATATTTTGACACGGGGTGTCGAACAAACCAAAATAGTCAAAAATCTTAAGGACAACATCTCATGAAATCGTCGATTTTGATATTTCAGACACTCGGACAAAACAAAAGAAAATGGTCAAAATTCACGGGTTACAGCTCATGAAATTGTCTGCATTGAATTCGACAAAGATTTCTTGCGTCGAGTCAAAACGGATCAAAATTAACGAAATGTGTCAAAAACCATAGGTTATAGCTCACAAAATCGTGAAATATGCACTCCGTCTAATTGTTTGCACCAGGCCGAAAAGGGGTGGATATGGACAAATTTCGTGGGTTATAGCTCATGAAATCGTGAAACTCTGTTGAGTCATTTGCCGTTGGATGAAACCGTCGAAGTTGGGTAAAAATCATTTCTTATAGCTAACGAACTCGAGAAATTCGAACAATGGGTAATAACACATGAAATCACGCCTGGGTTGAAACGGACCAAAGCGGTCAGAAAACTATGGGTTATAACCCATGAAATCGCTATATTTGAACTCCGCCTAATTATTTGTTATTTGACCCAAATGCATGAGATGGGTCAATAATCACGTGTTATAGCTCATGAAATCATCAGTTTTGAATTCAGCAAAGATATTTTTATACGAGGCGTCGGATAGACAAAGATGGTCAGAAATCATACGGACAACAGCTCATGAAATTGTTGGTTTTGACATTTCATACACCCGAATAAAATAGAAGAAAATGGACAAAATTCATGGATTGCAGCTCATGAAGTCGTCGGTTTTGGATTCGGCAAAGATTTCTGGCACCAGGTCAAAACAAACCGAAACTAACAAAATGTGTCAGAAACCATGGGTATAGCTCACATAATTACGAAATGTGCACTCCGCCTAATTGTTTCCATTGGGTGGAAAAGGGCTGTAAATGGAAAATTTTTGTTGGTTATAGCTCACGAAATATTGAAATTTTACTCCGTTGAGTCATTTTTCGTTGGACGAAACCGTAGAAGTTGGGGAAAAATCGTTGCTTATAGCTCACGAATTTGTGAAATTCGAACAACGGGTTATAACACATGAAATCATGCCTTGGTTGAAACGGGCCGAAGCAGTTGGAAAACCATGGGTTATAACCCATGAAATCGTGATATTTGAACTCTGCCTAATTATTTTCTGTTGGGCTCAAACGCACAAGATCGGTCAATAATGACGTGTAATAGCTCGTGAAATCATCGGTTTTGAGTACGACAAAGATATTTTTTACATGTGGTGTCGAACTGACCAAAATGGTCAGAATTCATACGAACAACAGCTCATGAAATCGTCGGTTTTGACATTTCAGACACACGGCCAAAACAGAAGAAAATTGTCAAAATTCATAGGTTAAAGCTCATGAAATCGTCGGTTTTGAATTTAGCAAAGATTTCTAGCACCGGGTTGAAACAAATTGAAACTGAAAAAATGTGTTAGAAACCATGGGTTATATAGCTCACGTAATCGCAAAATATGCACTCCGCCTAATTGTTTGTATCGGACCAAAAAGGGTGTAAATGGACAAAATTTGTGGGTTATAGCTCATGAAATCATTCGTTTTGAACTCCTCAAACATATTTTTAAACGAGGCTTCGAACAGACCAAAATGGTCAGAAATCATATGGATAATACCTTATGAAATCATCGGTTTTGACATTTTCGATACCCAGCCAAAACAAAAGAAAATGGTCAAAATTCACTGGTTATAGCTCATGAAATCATCAGTTTTGAATTCAGCAAAGACTTCTGGCGTCGGGTTTAAACAAATCAAAACTGACAAAATGTGTAAGAAACCATGGGTTATAGCTCACGAAATCGCATAATATGCACTCCGCCTAATTATTTCCATCGGGCCAAAAGGGGTGTAAATGGATAAATTTTGTGGGTTATAGCTCACAAAATTGTGAAATTTTACTCTGACGAGTCATTTGCCGTAGGATGAAACCATCGAAGTTGGGGAAAATTTGTTGCCTATAGCTCAGGAACTCGTGAAATTTGAACAATGGGTTATAACCCATGAAATTGCTCCCTGGTCGAAACGTACAAAAGCGATCAGAAAACCATGGGTTATAACCCATGAAATTGCGATATTTGAACTCCACCTAAATATTTGTTGTCGGGACCAAATGCACGAGATGGGTCAACAATCACGTGTTTTAGCTCGTCAAATCATCGGTTTTGAATTCGGCAAAGATATTTTGGTACGGGGTGCCGAACAGACCAGAATGATCAAAAATCGTACGAACAACAGCTCGTGAAATCATCGGTTTTGACATTTCATACAACCGGTCGAAACAAAAGAAAATGGTCAAAATTCGCGGGTTACAACTCATGAAATCATCGGTATTGAATTTGACGAAGATATATGGCGCCGAGTCGAAACGTATCGAAACTGATGAAATGTGTCATAAACCATAGGTTATAGCTCACAAAATTGTGAAATATGCACTCTGCCTAATTGTTTGCACCAGGCCGAAAGGGGTGAAAATGGACAAATTTCGTGGGTTATAGCTCACAAAATTGTGAAACTCTGCCGAGTCATTTGCCGTTGGACGAAACTATCGAAGTTGGGGAAAAATCGTTGCCTGTAGCTCATGAACTCGAGCAATTCGAAAAATGGGTTATAACGCATGAAATCAAGCCTAGGTTGGAACGGACCGAAGCGGTCGGAAAACCATGGGTTATAACACATGAAATCACGATATTTGAACTCTACCTAATTATATGTTATTGGGCCCAAACGCATGAGATGGGTTAATAATCATGTGTTATAGCTCATAAAACCATTAGTTTTGAATTCGGCAAAGATATTTTTACACGGGGCGTCGAACAGACCAAATTGGTTAGAAATCGTATGGACAACAACTAATGAAATTGTCTGTTTTGACATTTTCGACACCCGACCAAAATAGAAGAAAATGGTCAAAACTCATGGGTTACAGCTCAAGACATTGTCAGTTTTGGATTTGGCAAAGATTTCTGGCACCGGGTCAAAGAAACCAAAACGGACAAAATGTGTCAGAAACCATGGGTTATATCTCAGAAAATTGCGAAATATGCACTGATACGGGTGTATCTTCTCTTCGGAACTTAGCGATCCTCATGGGAGCTTGAGGATAGATGATTCTCATGATAGCATGAGAATAGGGGTGTAAAACAGTACAGTAAAACGCAAGTGGAAGCGTGGAACGAGATGACGGACAGTAGATTCGAAGAATCCAGTTTTCAGTTCGTGAGTCGACTCATACATGTACATGAGTCGACTCATCAGGTTGAGTCGACTCATGACTGTCATGAGTCGACTAACGAAATCAAGCCCTGTTAGCAAAAATGTCTGACCAGTCGACTCATCAGTTATGAGTCGACTCATCAGTTATGATTCGAATCATATGAGGTCATGAGTTGACTCATCTCAGTCATGAGTCGACTCATCGACGGTTTCCTGGTTTGGTTGGGTTTCTGTTCGCACGAATTTCTGTTGGTTTTGGGCTTAGTTATTTACCAAATTACCATCCATGTTTGTACACCTATATAAAGGGTTGTTTAGGGTTTCTAAACATAATCTTAAATCATCTTAAATCAGAGAGGATCAGATAGATTCAAAGAGAGATTCTAATCATTATATTAGGGTTTAGAGAGGATTAAGAGGTTGTTCTCGATTCTAGTGAGATTGTGAGGGAGAGATTTATAATAATTGATTCTTCATAATCTAGAGAAGGTATTTTCCTTCGCCATACTGAATTGTTCTTTTGTTTTAGTTATCTTCTTCTCAACCCACCTTTTGGTAATTCCGCAATCAAAGGGTGCTCGTACGGCGACTCGTATCAAGTTGGTATCAGAGCATCAAATCCGGTGAAGGGGCATCCTGTGTATGGTCCTTACTTGATCTCAATACAAGAAGCTTGGCGAGATCCTTATTTCATTGGAAGGAGTCTAAGTTTTAAGGAGGAAGAAGATGTCTAAAGCAGATAATTCAGTGAGGATTGATGCATTGGAGAAGCAGATCGAGACGATAGGGTCGACGCTCACAAAACTCGTCGGTCTCATCCAAGGAGGGAATGAAAAAGGGGAATCTTCTTCTAAGTCTAAGAAGAAACCTATCGAGTCCGGTGGAGAGAGCGAGCTTTCAGGCTCCGACGAGGAGGACGAGACCGTCAAGGCTGCACCGCATCAAGGGGGTAAGAATCCTTACCAGAATCTGAAGATTGACATCAGAGTAGAGATTCCTGTTTATGATGGGAGTGTTGACGTCAAGAGGCTTGATGACTGGATCGAGCGGATGGAGACGTATTTTACTCTTTATGGCTATTCGTCAATAAGAAGATTGTGTTCGTGACTTTGAAGGTTTCAGGGCACGCATTAATGTGGTGGAAATCCTACTGCAAGCAGGAGAAGAAGGCGGTGTCGTGGAACAAGTTTAAGGAGTTACTGAGGAAGCAGTTCTACCCGGTGGGATTCCTTGAAGAGCGTTGGTACAAGTGGTATAGCTTGCACCAAAGAGTCAATCAAACCGTTCAAGAATACAACACGGAGTTCCAACAGCAGGCGATGGTCTTCAACATTGCGACAGATGAATATTCCGTATTTATGAAGTATATGGTGGGATTGAGCGATTACATCCAGATGGAGATGAAGTTATTCACGGTCGAGACTATTACAGAGGCGAGAGTGAAGGCTATTGCCATTGAGGGTAGGCAAAAGAAGGGCAACGAGGCTAAGGGAGACTCCAAATAGACGGGAGGCGAGTCTAGTGGTTCTCAATCTAAGGAGGAGAAGAAGAAGGGTGATCAAGGGAAGGCAGGGCTAATTTGTAGTCACTGCGAGAAGACAGGACACACATGTGATCGATGTTGGGAGAATTATCATCATCTCAAGCTAAGAGGGTTGAAGAAGAAGGAGGATAAAAAAGTATACGTGGTAGCTCAAGGTCCAAAAGAGATCACGGGGATAACATAGCCCAACAACAGTCTCAACCTTATGGCGGGGAAGTAGACCACAAAAGAGGACGACGACCCGAGAGAGCAACTTTTTGTTCTTAAGTTGCAAGTGAAGACCAGTTTGGTTGATATAATTATTGATTCGGGCAGCAAGAAAAGAATTTGATATCCGAGGCATTAGGGCAGAAGCTCGGTCTGAAGACGGTCAAGCATCCGAAGCCCCATCCATTAGGGTGGATTCAGAAGGAGGAAAAACTGAGTGTAGTTGATCAATGCACTGTCAGATTTGCGCTCCACGAGTCGTATATTAACGAGGTCACGTGCGACGTCATTTCATTGGATGTTTGTCAGATTATACTGGGCAATCCATACTTATGGGATAGATATGCGATCTACGAGAGGCGGGCTCAGAAGTACACCTTCACTAAGGATGATGAAAACTTTATATATCGCTCGGCATCTCTTCCGAGGGAGACAAGCTTGGGGACGGTGACGTGAGTGAAGAGACTAGTGAATGCAAGCAAGAAGTTTGTCTCGCTGTGCATTAGACTTTCAGAAAAGCCATCGATAAAGGATTGCAACTTAGGGCGAAAGGTGACTACGACGAGATGCGGGACGAATAAGTTGTTTCCGATCAGACGTCGAGACCGGATTCCTAGCAAGGCCAGATAGTACAGAAAAGATGGAGGAGCTCGAGAGTTTCCTCAGCAAAAGTTCTAACTTGAACGGGACTTTAAGTTCCTAAAGAGGGGACCCATGATACGGGTGTATCTTCTCTTTAGAACTTAGTGATCCTCATGGGAGCTTGAGGATAGATGATTCTCATGATAGCATGAGAATAAGGGTATAAAACAGTATAGTAGAACGCAGGTGGAAGCGTGGAATGAGATGACGAGCAGCAGATTCGAAGAATCTAGTTTTCAGCTTGTGAGTCGACTCATACATGTACATGAGTCGACTCATCAGGTTGAGTCGACTCATAACTGTCATGAGTCGACTCACAAAACCAAGCCCTCCTAGTAAAAGTCTCTGACCAATCGACTCATCAGTTATGAGTCGACTGATATGAGGTCATGAGTCGACTCATCTCAGTCATGAGTCGACTCATCGACGGTTTCCTGGTTTGGTTGGGTTTCTGTTCACACGAATTCCTGTTGGTTTTAGGCTTGGTTATTTATCAAATTGCCATCCACGTTTGTACACCTATATAAAGGGTTGTTTAGGATTTCTAAACATAATCTTAGATCATCTTAAATCAGGGAGGATCAGATAGATTTAAAGAGAGATTCTAATCATTATATTAGGTTTTAGAGAGGATTGAGAGGTTGTTCTCGATTCTAGTGAGATTATGAGGGAGAGATTTGTAATAATTGATTCTTCATAATCTAGAGAAGGTATTTTCCTTCGCCATATTGAATTGTTCTTGTGTTATAGTTATCTTCTTCTCAAACCATCTTTTGGTAATTCCGCGACCAAAGGGTGCTCGCACGACGACTCGTATCATGCACTCCACCTAATTGTTTCCATCGAGCCGAAAAGGGCTGTAAATGGAAAAAATTTATGGGTTATAGCTTACGAAATCATAAAATTTGACTCTGTCGAGTCATTTGCCTTTGGACAAAACCATCGAAGTTAGGAAAAAATCATTGCCTATAGCTCACGAACTTGTGAAATTCGAACAATGGGTTATAACACATGAAATCACGCCTGGGTTGAAACGGACTGAAGCGGTCAAAAAACCATGGGTTATAACCCATAAAATCGTGATACTTAAAATCCGCCTAATTACTTGTTGTTGGGCTCAAACGCACGAGATGAGCTAATAATCATGTGTTATAGCTCGTGAAATCATTGGTTTTGATTTCGGCAAAGATATTTTTTACATGGGGTGTCGAACTGACCAAAATGGTTAAAAATCGTACGGACAACAACTCATGAAATTGTCGGTTTTGACATTTCAGACACCCGGTCGAAACAGAAGAGAATGGGTAAAATTCACAGGTTACAGGTCATGAAATCGTTAGTTTTGAATTCAGCAAAGATTTCTGGTACCCGGTTGAAACAAATTGAAACTAACAAAAAGTGTCAGAAACCATAGGTTATAGCTCACGAAATCACGAAATATGCACTATGCCTAATTGTTTGCATCAGACCAAAAAGGGGTGTAAATGGACAAATTTCGTAGGTTATAGCTCACGAAATCATGAAATTTTACTTCGTCGAGTCATTTGCCATCGGATGAAACCGTCGAAGTTGGGGAAAAACCGTTGCCTATAGCTCATGAACTCTTGAAATTTGAACAATGGGTTATAAGCCACGAAATTGCTCCTTGATCGAAACAAACAGAAGCGATAAGAAAATGACCCTCCTATTTTCCTACCACTGTTGTGGAGGGTAGAGAGTTTGTCTAGAGAGGATCAAAAAGGGCAGAGCAAACAAAAACTGGTTATAACTCATGAAATCATGATATTTGAACTCCGCCTAATTATTTGCTATCGGGACCTAATTCATGAGATGGGTCAATAATCACGTGTTATAGCTTGTGAAATCATCGGTTTTCAATTCAGCAAAGATGCGGTTATAAAGGGGAATTGGGTAGAGAATATAGCATATATATGAACGGGCACAACGCTTTCCTGTTATCGTGATATCGTAAGTGTTATATAATAGGCCAGAGGGCCAATACTTGACTTGAAGGTGGCCCCTGGACAGGTTTATGGGGACCCAATTATATACATCAAAATACTCTTCCCCAATTCAAATAACATGTAAAACAAGAATAATATGCTTGCGTGCTTTATGGTGGACTTTGTTAGTTTTGTTGAGATGTGGACCAGTGAGTTGTGATAGGAAGGCTAGTAGTATGATTTCGCCACTTGGGTGATTATGGATTCTTGTGAGATGCAGGTCAGTTGTATTTCTTTCCATACATAGATCGGGGTTAATATTTAATTATGTACAATTTAAGACATATGGTATATACATGAGGGTTTCCTTGTTTGGATTATTTCGCATGACGTACTACGTCTCGAGTTGTAGATTTTTAAGTATTAATTCCATCTAGTTGTATGACCTTGTGACTTGGATGATTTTTTATCGCTAGTTGCATGTTTGACTTGTTACTTGATTAATTTTGTTGGATTTCCAGTTGTATGTTTCTTTTGTTATTCTGTTATCGTATCGTTTTCCGCTTGGTTTTCATTATTCGATTTCTTTTGTGGGGTCTTGTCGTGTGCCATGCACGCTGACGTACACCTGTTTTCTCTGGTGTACGCTTAGAGGAAGAATAGGTCCAGCTTGGAGATGCGCCAGAGCCCGAGTATTCTCAGCAGGAGTGTTTTGCAGACAGAGTAGAAGAAGAAGTCGAAGCCTAGTCTTTTCTTTTATTATCTGTTGATCCTAGTTGCTTTTGTAGTTCTTTCCATTCCTACTTGATCAATGTATTTCATATTTCTTCAGTTCATTTGTTCAGATTGTATAAGGGCATGTTTGACCGTATTTTATATCTCGGATGTTATCCCAGTTATGATATGATATTATTTTTTCTGTGTTGTTCATTATATTCTTTTTATCTATAATCGGGGACCTAAGACTTTACATTGTATTTATTTCTAGATGCTTGTTCGTGGGAAAATTTGTGTTCTTCTTCATTGATTCCATTGTACACTTTCGTAATAGTTTATCGATTACAGAAATCCGGTCTTTTTATAAGATTCGGTTACAATGAAAAATCAAAATGAAAAGAAAAAGATTACAACTTTCTTTCCTTGTTTGTCGAACGAATCGCGAGCTCCTGTTTTGCGGTCACTCGCTTTGTGTGGGTTCTTTGCCTGCGCCGGGGTTATTTGCCGTGGACCACCGCGTGATCTCAATCCGGTCGGATCTACACGATATGACGGGTACTATTCCACCAAGGGAATAATAGCCGGGAGGGATTGTTTCACCAAGGAAACAATCGCTCGATGCTCGGGATCTAAGAACCAAGCTTAGATCCGGAGTGTGATCGTGTAGATCTCAGATCCGATTCTCTCGATCTCCTGCCTTATTTGACGTTGTCGATCGCTGAGCGCCAGATCCGGATGAACAAGTCTTGAAGCCTCCAATGATTGAATCTTTTCTAAGTTTTGAATCTCCAATCCAGCAGGGCTTCACCTCCTCCAAAATCCAACCTTTTTAAATGAAGAACAAAGCCCCCTATTTATAGCCAAACGAACCTGTGCATACGAGCACGTGTACACAACACAAGGGAGAGGGGGGGTTGCCGGCCACCTTGGGGTGGCTCGGCTCATGCCGAGCCACCCCAGGGTGGCTCGGCTGCCGAGCCACCCCAGGGTGGCTCGGCCTTGGCCGAGCCACCCCGGGTTGGTTCGGTTCGGGCCGAGTCCCCCCGGGTGTGTTCGTTTCGTCCGTCATTCGGGTTTTCCGGTGTTTCCGGTTCTCCATTGTTCGGATTTGATTCGGTTTGTGGTTGACTTGATCTGGAATCGATTTGTTGACTTGATTCCAAATATGGCAGTTAATCCGCTTCTGAGTTCGAGTCCGGAATTGATCTTGATTCGATTGTTATATCACCGAGTTCGCTCTTGTTTAGATGACTCGGTGATTCCCCGAAACGTTGGTTTGATTCTGCGTGCGAGTGGATGCATTCCAATGCTTGGGTGCGATTTGTTGGCTTCGTCGCCTCGTTAACCTGCTCCGTTGCGTATGGCTTGGCTTCGGCGTTAGCGGGATAACGGTCGTGCTTGGATACGTCGCTCGATGGTCCGTTTGTTGAATTGGCGTCGTCGAGCTGTGATAAGGGACCTATAGGTAATTTTATACGCCTTGCTGAGCCACCCCAGGGTGGCTCGGCTTTGGCCAAGCCACCCTAGGGTGGCTCGGCCTTGGCCGAGCCACCCCGGGGTGGCTCGGCTTAGGCCGAGCCACCCCGGGTTGGTTCGGTTCGGGCCGAGTCCCCCCGGGTGTGTTCGTTTCGTCCATCGTTTGGGTTTTCCGGTGTTTCCGGTTCTCCGTTGTTCGGATTTGATTCGGTTTGTGGTTGACTTGATCTGGAATCGATTTGTTGACTTGATTCCAAATATGGCAGTTAATCCGCTTCTGAGTTCGAGTCCGGAATTGATCTTGATTCGATCGTTATATCACCGAGTTCGCTCTTGTTTAGATGACTCGGTGATTCCCCGAAACATTGGTTTGATTCCGCGTGCGAGTGGATGCATTCCAATGCTTGGGTGCGATTTGTTGGCTTCGTCGCCTCGTTAACCTGCTCCGTTGCGTATGGCTTGGCTTCGGCGTTAGCGGGATAATGGTCGTGCTTGGATACGTCGCTCGATGGTCCGTTTGTTGAATTGGCGTCGTCGAGCTGTGATAAGGGACCTATAGGTAATTTTATACGCCTACAGATACCCCCTCCAAAGTATTTCAGCCTCGTTCTTTTATAGAAGAGTCTGGAATACTTTGGATGTGATTGTCCCAACCTTTAGTCGGTATAACGGGACTTTGGAATGGCTTCTGTCCTGGATTCCTTCGATTCCTTCAGGTCATTCAGTGCTTTGTAGAACGCCTGTGAGGATTCCGGTGCTGCATTTATTGTCTGACCGTCGTCGGAATTTTGAACTTGAAGTCGATTCCTGATTTCTTGCTTTTTAGCTCGAGTTGGTTGCTTCAACATAGAGCTAATCATCGATTGATGGCGTCGTCCGGCGTTTGAGCTTCATTGCGACGCGTTGTCCGGCGTCCAGGCTTCATTGTAATGCGCTGTTCGACGTTTGACACAGTTTATACTCGTACGTCTACTAGAGTAGACACAGTTTAAGCTCTTAAGGTATTGGAGCGTGGCGGATACTCGAGTCACGAGACCAACCCATAGAATTGATGCGTCAATGACTCGAACTTATAGAATTTTTGGCAAATTCCCAGCCATCAACGGATTTGATGAGCCTTTACCGACTACCGTTTGAGTCGGGCTAGCATGCGGATTGTTTAAGTCCGTTCCGCATGTGACGTTAAGCTAAAAGAGTTAACCCTTTTAGTGCTACGATATTGAATACGTAGACTTCGTCTTTCTCCTGTGAAAAGACTAAACAGCAACGTGTATGAGACGTTGACTTAGGATTTTTGGCAAACCCTCAGCCTTCAACGGATTTGACGTGCTCTTACCGATTACCGTTTGAATCGGGCTTACATGCGGATTGTTTAAATCCGTTCCGCATATGACGTTGTGCTAAAGGAATGAACTCCTTTAGACTTTGTGCTATGGTGTTGAATACATAGACTTTACCATTTATTACGGGAATAGGTTACCCGGCGACGCGTGTTAGGCGTTGACTTTTGGATTTTTGGCTAACCCTCAGCCTTCAACGGATTTGATTAGCCTTAACCGACTACCGTTTGAGTCGGGCTAGCATGCGGATTATTTAAATCCGTTCGCATGTAACGTTGCGCTAAAGGAATGAACTCCCTTAGACTTTGTGCTACGACTTCGAATACGTAGACTTCGCCATTCGTTATGGGAATAGGCTGCCCAGCAACGTGTATTAGACGTTAACTTATCCCTACTTAGGCTTCGGGATAAACGTACCCCAGAATCGAACTCTGGTGTCTTTTTCAATCGGAAAAAGACTAAACCGGCGACGCGTGTTAGGCATCGGCATATCCTTTCTTAGGATTCAGGATGAAATTCCCCATGCGTGTGAGGCATAGATTTCGGTGTTATTAATAACAGCCTGTCGCAACGTTGAATATGCGGACGGGGGTTCTTTTTAAAACGGTTAAGAACTAACCGGCGGCGCGTGTTAGGCGCAGACTTATCCTTGCTTAGGTTTCAGGATAAAATACCCCAGAATCGAACTCTGGTGTCTTTTTCAATCGGAAAGAGACTAAACCGGCAGCGCGTGTTAGGCGCAGACTTATCCCTGCTTAGGATTCGGGATAAAATTCCTAGGATGAATCCAAGATTGATAAACTCTTGGAAAAGGTTGGTGTGGGGAAGGAAGAATTTTATATTCTATTCCCAAATTGAAAAGGAGACTCGAGGTGGGATCTCCACCCCCAGAATCCGGAAAGGTGAAACTAAGAGTGGGATCTCCACTCCGAGCATCAACAAGAATCGGATAACCCTAACTGTCAGAAGGTTTGATTACCGAACTAAAGATGAATTTCTCGTTTATCGAGAGTGGATTGTGGTTTTGGTCCTAACTGTAGGAAGGTTTGACCAAGCGGGAGCTTGAGATGACCCTAACTGTAGGAAGGTTTGATCACTCAATTTGAAAGTGGACCTCTCGTTCATTGAAGGAATCGAGAGGGGATTTTGGTTGTGGTCCTAACTGTAGGAAGGTTTGACCAAGTGGGGGGTTTGAGATGA
>BQKN01000525.1:127060-146029 GCA_022839385.1 Asparagus kiusianus | reverse complement strand
TACCATTAATCCCTAGATATGAATCATAAGCCATGTTTAAACTTAACAAATCTAGAATATGTGCATACTCACTTAACCCCTAATTAGACGGAATTACTACGTCGTGCGAAAATTCCAAACAAGGAAACCCCCATAGATATATCATATGTTCCGAATAATTAAGAGCTAAGTATTGAATGACCCATTCTAGTGTTAAGTATAAACGTGTCTAAACAGCACATGCAATCACATCAATCAACGCATATGAGCACATTTAAAATATCAACATATTACCTGTTCAAACAGGTGTGGGTAGTCGCGACATACATCCTCCTCGCGCTCCCAAAAAATATCTTCGGCTCCTTGCCGGTTCCACTGGACTTTCACTAAAGGAATGACCTTGTTTCTAAGCTTTTTATTCTCTCTAGCAAGAATGCATACTGGAATCTCTATTGTAGTCAAATCATTCTGGATCTCAATCTCTAGTGAATCAATCACTCTCTGCTGCTCTTCGTCACGTAAATGCTTCTTGAGCATCGAAATATGAAGACATCGTGTATGCTCGACATCGATGCTGGAAGGTCTAATCTATAAGAAACAACTCCAATGCGCTCGATAACCCTGAAGGGACCTGTAGGCGTCTAAAAATGCTGAAAGATATCCAAAGACAGCTCAAGACAAGAAGGAGATCATCCAAAAATCAGAAGAAACAGTCTTGAACTGTCTCGCACGCAAGGCAATTTTGAAACTGTCTCACACGTGAGACAGTGTTTACTATCTCGCACGCGAGACAGTATTGACTATCTCGCACAAGAGACAGTTCTGAAGTGTTCAGAAACTACTGAAGCAAATGCATGACACGTGGCCATTAACTGTTAAAGGACGTGGGAGACGTTGTGGACGAGAATCACGTCGATAACTACCAAAATAACGGAGTTTAAAATGTGGGAGAGCGGTTACAGAACAAACGGCTGGGCAGTTCAGGCTTTCTGAGACAGTCATGGCTGTCTCAGAAGCTGAGACAGTCATAACTATCTCGGCCGCTGAGACAGTCCCAACTGTCTCGCAAGCATAAATTCTCATGACGTTTTATTTTCAGTTAAGAAAACTTTCCTAGGAGTTACAAATAACCCCTAGGACCATTACTAACGGGGATTCAATCACAAAGATTAGATAGAGAAGAAAAACTTGAGCTTTTGGTAATTCCTTAAGATCTAAGCTTTGACTTGATCTTGAGAAGAGTGTTCATCTTAATTCGATAAGATATTCATTAATTTCATTCTTGCTTCTAAACGAAGGAAGAATATCCAAAGCCTTCACGATTCGACCAGAATCTTGTGAATCAGTGGTCCACGAGCTAACGCACTCCCGGCATAGGCAAAGTTCCCACAAAAAATAGAAGTCGATAAACGATTTTTGTGTTATTTTCTAGAAAATTGTAATTTTCTTACTTTCATTGTAATTCATTATAAGCGACTAAAGTTTTAATGGATTTCGTAATAAAAACGACTTTCGATGAAAACAAGCTGACGACCACAGTGGAAGCCAATGGTCTCGCTGTCGAAACCATTGTGTCGCAGCCGATCAAGATACCGGTTGAATCCACGGTCGAGTACGAATTTGACCAAGCAAAGTTTGAGGAGTATTTGTCATCCTCATCTGCAAAATCTTCCTTGCCTCGCAAATATAGGAAGATTGACAATTAGGCAGAGTGCATATTTCGTGATTTCGTGAGCTATATCCTATGATTTCCGACATATTTTGTTAGTTTCGGTCCATTTCGACCCGGCATCAGAAATCTCTATTGAATTCAAAACCGACGAGTTTATGAGTTGTAACCCATGAATTTTGACCATTTTATTCTGTTTCGGTTGGGTTTAAAAAATGCCAAAATTGACGATTTCATGAGTTGTTGTCTGTACGATTTCTGACCATTTTGGTCTATTCGACGCCCCGTTTCAAAATATCTTTGCCGAATTCAAAACCGATGATTTCATATGCTATAACAAGTGATTATTGACCCATCTCATACGTTTGGGCCCGGCAGCAAAGAATTAGGCAGAGTTCAAATATTGTGATTTCATGGATTATAACTCATGGTTTGCCGACAGTTTCGACCCGGGCGCGATTTCATGGGTTATAACCTATTGTTCGAATTTCACGAGTTCGTTAGCTACAGGCAATAAGTTTTCCCCAACTTCTATGGTTTCGTCTAACGACATATGACTCGGCAGAGTCAAATTTCTAGATTTCGTTAGCTACAACCCACGAAATTTGTATATCTACGCCCCTTTTTGGCCCGGTGCAGACAATTTGGCAGAGTGTATATTTCGCTATTTCTTGAGCTATAACCCATTGTTTCTAACACATTTTGTCTGTTTCGGTCCATTTTGACCTAGCGCCATAAATCATTGCCGAATTCAAAATCGACGATTTCATGAGTTGTAACCCAAGAAATTTGACCATTTTATTCTGTTTCGGTTGGGCGTCAAAAATGTCAAAATCGACGATTTCATGAGTTGTTGTCCGTATGATTTCTGACCATTTTGATCAATTCGACGCCCCGTATCAAAATATCTTGGCCAAATTCAAACCCAATGATTTCATGAGCTATAACACGTGATTATTGACCCTTTTTGTGCCTTAGGGCCCGGCGGCAAATAATTAGGCGGAGCACAAATATCGTGATTTTATGGGTATAACCCATGGTTTTCCGACCGTTTAGGTCCATTTTGACTCGGGCGTGATTTCACGGGTTATAATAACCCATTGTTCGATGAGTTCGTGAGCTATATGCAACGGTTTTTTCCAACTTCGATGGTTTTATCTGACGGCATATGACTCGGCAGAGTAGAATTTCTCGATTTCGTGAACTACAACCAACAAAATTTGTCCATCTATGCCCCCTTTCGGCCCGGTTCAGACAATTAGGCGGAGTGTATATTTTTCTATTTCTTGAGCTATAACCCATTGTTTCTGACACATTTTGTCTGTTTCGATCCATTTTGACTTGGTGCCAGAAATCTTTGTCGAATTCAAAACCAACGATTTTATGAGCCATAACCCATGAAATTTGATCATTTTATTCTGTTTCGATCGGGTGTTGAAAATGTCAAAACCGACGATTTCATAAGCTATTGCCAGTACGATTTCTGACCATTTTGGTCTATTCGACACCTTGTGTCAAAATATCTTGGTTGTATTCAAACCCAACGATTTCATGAGCTATAACACGTGATTATTGACCCTTCTCGTGCATTTGGACCCGGCGGCAAATAATTAGGTAGGGTTCAAATATCGCGATTTCATAGGTATAACCTTTGATTTTCCTACCATTTTAGTCCGCTTTGACTCGGGCGTGATTTCATGGGTTATAATAACCCATTGTTTGAATTTCACGAGTTCGTGAGCTATAAGCAACAATTTTTACCAAACTTCAAAGGTTTTGTCTGACGCCAAATGACTCGGCGGAGTCAAATTTCACAAATTCGTAAACTATAACCCATGAAATTTGTCCATTTACGCCCCTTTTCAGACCGGTGCAGACAATTAGGTGGAGTGCATATTTCACTATTTTGTGAGCTATAACCCATTATTTCTAACATATTTTGTCAGTTTCGGTCCGTTTCGACTAGGCGCCAGAAATCTTTGCTGAATTCAAAACCGACGATTTCATGAGCTATAACCCATGAATTTTTACCATGTAATTCTGTTTCGCTCGGGTGTCGAAAATGTCAAAACCGACAATTTCATGAGCTGTTGTCCGAACGATTTCTGACCATTTTGGTTTGTTCGACACCGCGTGTCAAAATATCTTTGTCGAATTTAAAACTGATGATTTCATGAGCTGTAACACGTGATTATTGGCCCTTCTTATGCGTTTGGGCTCGGTGGCAAATAATTAGGCGGAGTTCAAATATCGCAATTTCATGGGTTATAACCCATGGTTTTCTGACCGTTTTGGACCGTTTAGACCCATGCACGATTTCATGGGTAATAACCCATTATTCGATTCTGACGGGTACGTGAGCTAAAGGCAACGATTTTCCACAACTTCTATGGTTTCTTCTGACTGTAAATGATTCGACGGAGTCAAATTTCTCGATTTTGTGAGCTACAACCTATGAAAATTGTCCATCTACGCCCCTTTTCAGCCCGACGTAAACAATTAGGCGGAGTGCATATTTCATAATTTTTTGAGCTACAACTGATTGTTTCTGACACATTTTGTCAGTTTCGGTCGGGTTCGACCTGGCGCCAGAAATCTTTACCAAATTCAAAACCGACGATTTCATGAGCTGTAACCCATGAATTTTAACCATTTTCTTCAGTTTCGACAAGGTGTCAAAAAAGTCAAAACCAACGATTTCATGAGCTATTTTCTGTATGATTTCTTACCATTATGGTCCGCTCGACACCCCGTATCAAAATATCTTTATCGAATTCAAAGACAAAGATTTCATGAGCTATAACATGTGATTATTGACCCTTCTCGTGCGTTTGGGCCCAGTGGCAAATAATGAGGCGGAGTTCAAATATCCAGATTTCATAGGTTATAACCCATTGTGTTCTGATAGTTTTGGTCCGTTTCGATCAGGGCACGATTTCATGGGCAATAATAACCCCTTGTTCGAATTTCACGAGTTCTTGAGCTATATGCTACTGTTTTTTCCACACTTTGATGGTTTCATCTGGCGACAAATGACTCAGCAGAGTCAAATTTCATGATTACGTAAGCTATAACACATGAAATTTGTCCATTTATGCCCCTTTTAAATCTGGTGCAGACAATTAGGCGAAGTGCATATTTTGTGATTTTGTGAGCTATATCCTATGATTTCGGACACATTTTGTTTTGGCCGTGTTTAAATGTTGGCATTCTTATTTTGATGATGTTTAACAAACAATTTACTTCTAATGTTGTTTGTCTAGTGTTTGTGTTTTCGTATTTATTCTAGGCAAACAATGAGTTGGAGGTTGGATGGATTGCGCCATAACGATCATATCAAATGGAGGTTGGTAGAATAGTGGTTGAAGCCTTGCAATTCAAGTTAAAGATTCAAGTTCAAGCTTCATCCGCGAGTGTACCAAGATAGAGCTTCGTTGAAGATCACAAGCTTGGGTACATTTAGTTTAGGTATTATATTATGTGTGTTGATACTTTAAGCTCAATATAATATGCACACACATTTTATTGGTTTCTTTGTATATATATATATAGTTATATATATACATAAGTTAATTTTTTGGTTTCTATGTATATTTAGTCATATATATACATACATGCTTTTGAGTTTTCAAGTTTTAATATGAAACAATTGAATATAATTAAAAAATATATATTTGTTTCATACTTACAGGCATATATATGATTTCATCAATATCAATTTTATTTAGTTCAATGAAATCATGTTTTAGTGCATTATATGTGTATTTTGATAAAATACTATATTCATTGTTTATAGACTTCATAACAATAGTTTACATTTTTCTTCAAGTCTATAAAATCATTTTGTATTATTTCAAAACATGGTTAAGCTAAAATGTCAAAACTCATGTGTTCACATTTTCATGTTTTGGACTATTTTGCAAAATAATGATATTTTTTATTTAGGAAGTCCTTTTTAAAAACTAGTTTTTGTAGCATGTGTATTATCATGTCTACAATCATTTCCCAAAGTTTTATATTTTTCTGAATTTATTTGATATTTTTAAACAGGGTTTTAAAATCAGAAAATTAACTTTCAAACTGTTCTGTTCATGTATCAGTTTGCGGTCGACCGCCACGGTCGACCGCACCTGAGTTTTTACCTACGGAGTTAAACAAAAACTTTCACGGTTGTATGTAGGAAAATTGCAATAAAGAAGATAAAAGAAAATTTGAATTGATTCCTTTGATCTCGATTACAACTTGATTACAAAAGAGAGGAGAACAAAATTAGTTCTTCCCCTTTGTTTAAAACTGGGTTCTTCTCGGTGGCGATGGAGTGCCTCCCTCGAATGCTCGCGTCGAGTTTGCTCTCCGTTGACGATCCACACGTCTTGATTCACTGGAACGATATCTCCTCCTCACGATTTGACGTTGTGGAGAACTTGCGTGGCAAGTTTGAAACTCTGGATGAGTTGATAACTCTGAATGAGTTTTGAAGAACTCTGTAAAAGAGTTGTTTTGAACCGAAGATCGGTTGTAAGCCAAGGATGAAGAAGCTCCTGTTGCAGATCTCCCAAACTCCAGGAATGCTCCAAGGATTCCCCTTTGCTGCCAAGTCTTCGTTTCCAAAAGCCAGCCAAAAAGAAAAGGACCCGAACTCAGTTGAGTTTACCCCTATTTATAGGGAATTAAGGGATGTAACTGCCCCCTTAATTCTCTCCATAATGGGGTTGAGAGGGGTGTAACCGCCCCCTTAATCTGCTCCCAAGTGGGGCGAAAATCCCTCAGATCGTGGAGGGAAAACGGTTCCTGCAACCGTTCAGCTCTTGCTTGAACGAGTCAAACGCCCATGTTGGCGTTCGGGACCCTAAACTCGCGTCTTAGAAATGAGACGCGAGGTTGGGTGTTGGCTGAACATCCAGAACGCGAGGGTCGCTCGCGTTTGCCTTGCTGCAGCTTGGAAACGCTGAGGTCGGGTGTTAGTTGAACCTCAAGAACGCGAAGGTCGTTCGCATTTCTCTTGTTGTAGCTTGGAAACGCTAAGGTCGGGTGTTAGTTGAACCTTAAGAACGCGAAGGTCGTTCGCATTTGTCTTGTTGTAGCTTGGAAACGCTAAGGTCGGGTGCACTTCCAGAATTGTAACGCGGGGATGACTTCCGCGTTTTAGAAGAAGTTGGTTGGCTTGTAACCTCTTCTGTAGAGCGTTGTAAAGACCATTGTTGAGTGATCTTCACCTTGGCTGCTTGAAAATATGAGAGTTGTCAGATTGTAACTCCCGATGTTGATTGTGAAGGCTGTTGATTAGAGCTCTCATCGGTTGTCGTGAAGGTCGTCAGATTGTAACCTTCAGCGATCTATGTGAATGTCTTCCAATTGTAGCCTTCTGGAAGTCGTCAGATTGTAACTTCCATCATCGGTATTTGATGGGGGATAAACTATCTATTGTGATTTTTAGACAGCCTACAGCGGTCGACCGCCACGATTGACCGTCAGCTCGAATTTTCCCACGGTCGACCGCCAAAGTCTTTGAAAAATTCTCAGCTTCGAAAGTTGCTTGCGGTCGACCGCGAGATTTTCACGGTCGACCGCCGTTCACTCTAACGGCTAGTTTTGGTACAGTATTAGATTTTTGATTCTTGGGTTTTTTGTTCTTTTCCTTTGGGGTTTTGGCTGAGATTTTAGGAGGCTATATATACCCCATTGCTCTCATCTTTCATGAGCAATCCAAGAAGTTTTAAACAAGTTTAAGAAAGGTTTAAACAAGGGTTTAAGGTTCTGTTTAAGTTTGTTTTGAGAAGCGTTTAAGCAAGTTGAGAGTTTGTTTTAAGAAATCAATTTCACAAGAGCTTAAGGAGATCAACCATTGGTGTTTGAGCATTCAACTATTCTCCCTCTACCTCTTGATCTACTGAGAAGTTTTCTAAACTCTATTTATAGCTTTATATCTATTTGTTTTGATTATCATTTTATTAAAGTTAGTTTTATATTGAGTTTAGATTTGATTAATCTCATTGTTACACACACTCACATTGAACTTTTAGTAATTATATGCAAAGTATATTTGGGTTGGTGAGAGTTGTAATAATTGAGTGTGAGCTTTTATTGTGTTCTCATCCGTATTAGAGAACAATCATTTATTATAATTATGCTTATTGTAAGATCACTTTGTAATACACTTGTACACCGAGAGAAGTGTGTGGAGAGAGTCGGGGATCGTCCCAAGAGGAGTGACGTCGGTTGACGAACCTAGGGGAGAGGTTGTATCCGAGTACTTAAGGGAGACACGTCTAGTTCAACACTTGAGAGGGTGTAGAGTGGGATTACAAGAGTTTGTTAGTTGTAGAGTTTTCGGTAAACTAGAAAACCGTATTGTGTGGTGTAAACGTTGTTCGGGTAAGCGTAGAAAACCCGGTTGTTATGATAGTGGAGATCTCCTCGAGGTGAGGAGCGGAGACGTAGGTCAAGTGGTTAGACCGAACTCCGTAATCATATCGTTTTGTTTGTGATTGCATTGGTGTTCTTATTCTTGTATTCATATCTTATATCGTCTTTGTGTATTGCTCTTCATATTGACCTATCTCTTTTGAAGATTGTTTATTTTACCCTTGTGTTAGTTTATATATCCTTGCTCATATATTTGTAATATCTCATTGCTAGGATATATTTATTTGTTCATGTTGCTTATCCTAGCTCATATATCTTGTTGTATTTCATACTTGCTAGGATAACTTATAAATTAGTTTTAATTAGCATAAAGTCGGATTGGATTAGCATAAGACCCTAATCACCCCCCCCCCCCCGGGGCGGGGTTAAAAAATGTTAAAATTGACGATATCATGAGCTATTGTCCATATGATTTCTGACCATTTTGGTCTGTTCGATGCCCTGTGTCAAAATATCTTTTCCGAATTCAAAACGAATGATTTCGTGTGCTACATGTCATTATTGACCCATCTCATGCGTTTGGGCCCGGCGGTAAAGAATTAGGCGAAGTTCAAATATCACTATTTCATGGGTTATAACCCATTGTTTGCCGACCGTTTCGACCCGGGCACGATATCATGGGTTATAACCCATTGTTCGAATTTCTCATGTTTGTGAGCTACAAGCAACAATTTTTCCCCAACTTTTATGGTTTCGTCCAACGCGGCAGAGTCAAATTATTCGATTTCATGAGCTACAACCCACGAAATTTGTCCATCTACGCCCCTTTTCGGCCCGATGCAGACAATTAGGCGAAGTGTATATTTCACTATTTCTTGAGCTATAACACATTGTTTCTGAGACATTTTGTCTATTTCGGTCAAATTCGACCAGGCGCCAGAAATCTTTGCCGAATTCAAAACCGACAACTTTATGAGCTGTAACCCATGAAATTTCACCATTTTATTTTGTTTTAGTCGGCTATCGAAAATGTCAAAACCGACGATTTCATGAGCTGTTGTCAGTACAATATCTGACCATTTTGGTCTATTCGACGCCCTGTATCAAAATATCTTGGCCAAATTCAAACCCGATGATTTCATGAGCTATAACACGTGATTATTAACCCTTCTCATGCATTTGGGCCCAGTAGCAAATAATTAGGCGAAGTTCAAATATCGCGATTTCATTGGTATAACCTATGGTTTTCCGACTTTTTCGGTCCGTTTTGACTCGGGCATAATTTCATGGGTTATAATAACCCATTGTTCGAATTTGACGAGTTCGTGAGCTATATACAACGATTTTTACCCAACTTCGATGGTTTTGTCTGACGGCAAATGACTCGGCGGAGTCAAATTTCACGAATTCGTAAACTATAACCCATAAAATTTGTCCATTTACACCCTTTTTCATCCCGGTGCTGACAATTAGATGGAGTGCATATTTCGCTATTTCGTGAGCTATAACCAATTATTTTTAACACATTTTGTCAGTTTTGCTCCGTTTCGACCAAGCGCCTGAAATCTTTTCCAAATTCAAAACTGATGATTTCATGAGCTATAACCCACGAATTTCAGGCGCCCGGACTCAAGCTCGTGCATAAGGATGGAGAAAGGAGAACATCTGGCTGTAATCGCGACTTTCTGCTACCCAGCTTGGTCTCTTAATATTCATCCATACCCTACTAAATCACCTCTAAGAGAACCATGCGTGTTCAAGATCCTCCTCGCCTGCTCACCGGTCCTTATATCGGCAGACATCACAAGTCTCCCTCTCGGTATCAAACATTGAGAACTTCTGGGTCTGCTTGACGAGCATGTCCATGAAAACGGTCTTGCCGTGCTGAAGGTGCTAACGAGAGCCACGTGGCGGACGAGGGCATGGTTCAAACCAAGGACGAGCGGGAACTCGGTGGAGACGTAGGTGAAGGAGTCCCTGGCCAGGGTGAGCTCGAACCGGACAATGCGGACGGGCTTGATGATGGGCATCTCAAGGGGCTGCTCATCCTCGTCCATGATTAGGATTTTGATGCCCTCGCGCGCAGTCGGTGTTAGAGGGATCAGAAAGATTTGGGTAGACGCTCCAGCGCTTTCGAGATCAAGATCGAGAGAGAGAGAGAGAGTCAGTGACAGATTTATGAGAAAGTCGGTGAGAGAGATTTATAAGAGAGAGTCGGTGAGAGAGAGATCAGAGAGAGATCTATAAGAGAGAGAGAGAGAGAGAGAGAGAGAGTCGGTGAGATAGTCCGTGACCGTTCACTCACCAATAAATGAAAATTTATTTAGATTTACACTATGACCATAAGAATTAAGAAGCGGGTGTTGTTCACTCACTAATAAATTAAAATTTATTTAGATTTACACTGTGACCATATAAGAAAGGTATACCTCTTGATCTCCAGACATATCACTACAAAATACAACCAATATCCTACCATTCTCAAGAAGTGAAAGCTCACTCTTGATCGTGTTGGTAACTATCTATTTCTAAGGTTGTTTGACCTCAGCGCGATCACCGTGGATGCCACTGGTGAATATCTAAGGTTGTTTGATCTCTAATTTAGTTTCTGATTTTTTTAACGCCACATAAATATCTATTTCATTGACGCCGTTGGTAGTTATCTATTTATAAGGTTGTTTATTCTCTAATTGATTTTTTTGACATAAATCTCTAATTGATTTAGTTTATGTGTTCTTATGTATATAATTAGATTCGAGGATTACATATAAAATTTTCCTTTTATAGGGCATGTTTGGTTGATAGGAAGTATTAGAAGTAAGAAGTAAATCAAATCTATTACTTCTAAAATTATGAATTAGGAAGTAGCGGAAGTACTTTTTTTTTTCATAAACTTTTTGAAAGTAGAGGAAATGATTTTTCTTCCAATTCATTAACTTTTTTTTTGTTTGATAGCAATAATAAATATTGTTAGGAATAGAAAAAGATGATTTTTCGGAATTTTATTTAAAGTTTGAAAATATTCATATAATAACAAAAAAATGATTTTTGTAGGCTATCTAAAAATTACTGTAGATAGTTGATCCCCATCAAACACCGATGGTGGAAAATATAATCTGACGACTCTTATATTTTTAAGGAGCCAAGATTACAACACTCTAGCAAAAGAGACTACAAATTGATGGTCTCTTCAAATCAAAATGTAGATATCTCTCAAATCGTAAGGAATTTGAAAAAAATGGACAGGACCAAACCCTATGAGGTGGGTTTGGTTGGATCCGTCTCATCGAGATAGTCGATTTTTATATATAATTTGTCCAATTTCGACTTACGGTTTGAAAGTTATGACATGTTCTTCACAGCAAGTTATGTTCCGAAGTCCGTCTACAAGACTGGACTTTGCCTGAACATTGGACTTAGCTTGAAGCTCACCAAGCTCGCCTGAGGCTCGCCTCTGTGTTCCAGAGTCAAAACGCAGAGCTCATGCCCGCGTTCCAGATGCAAAACGCATGGTTCATCCCCAGCGTTCAAGTTCAAAACGTATGGTTCATCATCAGCGTTCAAGTCCAGACGCAGAGCTCGTGGCCGCACTACAAGACTAGGAAATCAGCTTAATTCGGATCCTTGGGCTTGGCAGCAAAGAAGAGATCTTTGGCTTGTTTTTTGGAGAATTGCTGAAGAATTAAGATCAGTAATTATCTCTTGGAGCATCTTCAGATCTTGAAAGGCCTAGAGCATCATCAGGAGCCATTCTTGGAGCTTTCCTACTTGGCTTATAAACCGATTTTCGGTTTAAATTAACTCTGTTACAGAGTTTAAACTCACTCTGAGTTCTTAAACTCATTAAGAGTTATTTTCAAACTTGACACGTAAGTTATCCTTGATGTCAATCAAGAGGAATCAACCATGTTCCAGTAAAACAAGATGTTCGGATTGTCAACGGAGAGCAAACTCGACGCGAACATTCGACGGAGGCACTCCATCGCCATCATGAAGAACCCATAATTAAACAAAGGGGAGGATCTCCATCGATCTTCTTCTCTTTTATAAATCGGGATTCCGATTGAGAAGAATTGTAATTTCTTTTCTAAAGTTTGTTAGAGAGAAATTGTATTGAGAGCGCTGTAATCATTCTTTATCTAAATCAGTTAGAGAGAATAACACATTTTTGTTCTCAATTGTCTTCTTCGAATTTTCCACCAAACAATTTTATTCCTAAATTGACTCAATTTCATCTACTTCTGAGATACTTTGGAGCCTTGAGGGGAGGAAAAAGATTCAAGAAGTAGGGATTCCATGTAGTTGCCACATCAACTTCTAAAGAAGTATTGGAAGTAGCGTTTTCAAAGAAACAAACATACTTTTCTTCTCGAAAGTAACAGAAATGGCGCCTATTTCATTTACTTCACATACTTCATAGCTACTTCCATGTAAACAAACAGACACTTAGGTTCTATAATAAGTATTGTGCATTATAAAGCCAAATTTCGTTCTTGTTAAAATAATCAACACTATCATATGCATGGTAATGCCATATTTATTCATGATTTAACAAGTCTTATAAGTTTTTGTCAACTTCAAGGTTTTCAAGTGCTCTGGTCATTCTAGTGGTTTCATCAGATACTCGTGAAGGAAGGAATCACAAAGCTTGCAACAAATAACATCATCTACTTAGGTAAATAGTACTATAGTTATATGGAGTTTCATAGTAAAAACCAATATAGTAGAGATGAAACATAATTGATAGGAAAGTAGATTGCATAGTGCTCGATCATCTCACTTTGCAATAGTTAGGTCTAGGATATTCCATGAGAAAAGATTAGAAACAAACTTGCAAACACGTGAGATAACAGCCCCCCTACAACCTTATGCGTTGTTCAAGATGAAGAGATACATGATTCAGTTAAGATTATTCAGATATAATTTCTTGCCATGTCACTTCAATCTTGGCTCCAAGCCTAAAGGGGTCTTTTGTGAAAGGCCTCTTCATGAACCGTATGGACTTTTCATCTGCCATGTCATGCTTGAGGATTAAACCAATCTTAAATATTCCCCGTTGCATATGTGAACGGGGTTGAAGCAGTGCTCAATTGAAACTTAATTAACCTTCTTTAGGCTGGTCAATTATGTTTCACTAATTAGTTTAAAAAAATTGTTCTTCAACAATTTCTAATTTTTTGGGCGTCTTTCCCACTTTTGGATTTTTTTGCATGAAGGACAAGTAATGAGGAGTTTATTCAACTTTTAAAATTGAAATGAATATAAGGCGGAGCTAACAAGTAACACCCTTATTTTTAGTTTAGATTTTTGCATTTTTAACTTCAATTAATTTTGTTACAAGCAATCTCTCTTTTTATGCCTTGTTCTCATTAATATATATGACATGCGTATTGAAGCATAATTCACGTAACCCGGCAAAAGAAAATTCTGCAGTACTGCACAAGTATTACACTACTGTAGCATGATTGTTAAGAGGAAAAAAAACTATAGTATTTGTTTAAATTTTTTTTGCGTCATATTATAGTAAAATTTAAAACCATATATATGATATTATATTATACTTTACAATCATACAGGTAAAATGAGGAACTTCAAATTTGGTATATAAGATCATAGCTTTATATTGTTAAGTATACCTATTTACAAGATCATAATTTGATAATTGAAGAGAAGCCCTAGCCCTAGCCTGAAGTCCTATTTACGAGTTGTATCTTTACAACCTAAGGCGATGGGTGCTGTTTGTGCGATCAATGGCAACTTCGCTGGCGGCAAATAGATCATTGTTGCCCTTAGAAAGAAGGCCATTTGCCTCCTCCGCCTTGGCGATTTTGGCAAGATCCAGACCCTCCACTCCGTCGACATCTTTGGCGCCATCAGATCCCTCGCTCACTTCCACGTCACCGGGTCCCACAAGGACTACGTCGTGGGCTCCAATTCGGGCTGCATCGTCATCCTAGAGTACAAGAAAGTCCAGCTGCCGCCGCATCGTCCTCGGCCAGTATCCGGCTATCAATCCTAATAGCCGAGTTGTCATTATCGTCGCCTGCAAGAAGCAGAAGCTCGTCTATGTCCTCAACTGTGACACTGCCGCCTGCCTCACTATCTCCTCCCCCCTCGAAGTTTCCCACACCGTAACCTACAAGGTTATCAATCGCGGATAGCGTCGCGTAACGGTGAGACATCGCTAAGACTATTTTTGGCTATTGCGGCAAAATAGTAGTAAAAAGTGCAAAGTCAAATAGCGGTCTAATTTAGATATGTATAAATACTAAAAAAAGAAAAATTAAAGAAAAATCTAAGAAATCTAAAAGTACATATTAGACGATTTAAAGAGATCCTAAATATGAAATAGGCATGTAACCATCACGTAATACCGAAGATGACTGGAGGAGTCAAAAACTCGTCGTCTTCGAGAAGAAGAGCTTAGCGGTGACAGGACTACCCTAAGAGGAGCTCACGATGAAGGGGGTGAGATGAAGTATCAAGGTAGGTGCCAGAGGCTATGAGAGGTGACGAGAGTATGCTGAAAATCACAGGAGACAGTGAAATGCAATGGTCAAGGGTTGAGTTTAATTTTAAAAAAATAAACCTCAAACCGCTTTTAAATAGAAGTTAAAAAGCAAATTTCGAATGCAATCGGTCACTATTTACCGTTATGACACACTATTGACCGCTTTTATGAACATACATATTCCGTAATATGTCACCGTTATTGCACGATAGCGTAGCGGGCGATAGTGTCGTGGGAAGGGACCGCTAACGCTATTAGCGCCGCTATTGCGGGGCCATTTATCGCTATTTATAACAGTGGTAACCTATACATCTGCATTTTCCAAATCCATGATAATAGAATTAAATTCATGAAGATGTGATTTAATAGATGTACCTTCCGTCATGCAGAGCATAAACAATGTTTGTTTCAAGTGTAGTCAGTTTGCAAGGGTTTTTTTCCATATAAAGAGATTACAATTTGACCCATAGGCCCGTTTCCATCTTGTCATGCATGACTTTCTGAAGAACCACATGCGACAAACACAATTGGATTAAAGTTAATGCCTTTTCATCCATCTCGAACTTTTCATCATCTATCATCAACATCAGCATCCTATCTTTTCCCAACAAAGCCTTTTGTAATCCTTGCTAAACAAGAATAGCATGCATCTTCGCTTGCCGAAGACCGTAATCTTATATTTCGCAGTTATCATCTTTGCGCAAAAAATAAATCATAATTGAAGCTCTGATACCACTTTGTTAGAAAGTGCACAATAACATGAAAATAATTGCAAAGAACAAGCATGAGAATAAAAGACAAGCAATCGTTGTTGATGAGGGGTAATCAAACAATCAAATATATCGGGATGAGATTACTGATCGCCCTTCATCAATCTCATCCCGATATATTTGATTGTTTGGTTACCCATTATGAGAGGACGGAACTTGATTCCCCCATTGTACCTCTAACGATCAAGTCATTTGGTAAACGTAAGTGGGGAAATAAAGAACTGTGTGAGTTCTTGTGTGTAGTGCAGTATGATTAGACTCTGAATTCCAATCCTGGCATTTCAAGAAGTGGGCAGCCTCTCATCAATCTCATCTTGATATATTTGATTGTTTGGTTACCCATCATCAAAAATCGTAAATACAGAGATTTACGTACTACACCCAATTTAGGCTACACCCACGGCAAAGGCATCAGAGAAACTCCACTACCAAAAGAGAAAGAAGTATAAAATAAGGTAAAAGCCTAAACCCTCAAACTCTTCTTCTTCAATCCCCACTAAAAACTTTTAATATAAATTCTCTCTATTTTTATATGTAGAAGACAATAATAAATTAGGAAAGGGGTATCTAAAACTTGGTAGGAGTTGGAGATTAAAAGAAAAACGAATAGCTAAGATTAAATCATCAAAAATTATAATTAGCATCATAACCATCAATGCCAAACACGACCATCGATGATCTCCTACAAACCATCAATGGTTCCCTTTAGTCTGTAGATAGTTCAAAATCAAGTTTCTTATTTTTCTCTGATAGTTCAATATAATCCATCAATGGTCGAAGTAACTATTGACAATCTCCTCTTGACCATCAATGATGTATGCTGAATTAAGCAATTAGAGCATTTTGAGGCATTATTTCAATAAGAGTTGATTAAGATGTATATGTAATATAGCCTAACTTGAAACCTAAAAATTAGAAGGAAGAATATAGGTGACAGAACCTTGAAGAAGAACAGAGCTAAAGGCAAGAATCCCTAGATCATATCCATGCTCTGATACCAAGAAACAAAATACCCTCCATATCAATATGTCAATGATATGGGGTGTTTATATATTGAATACATAGTACTTTAGAGTATATGTACATTAGTTACTTATCCAATAACATATAGTGGTAGATCTAGGATTTTTAGAAAGTGGTGTCACTATATAATTAATAAATAAAAAAATTTACAATTATCTTTGATGAGTTTTCTCATCCAGAAAAAATTACATGATCACATCATTAGTAACATTACCAAATACATCTTTCTCAATATATATCACTAAGTAATCTTTAAGCTAATCATCACTCATTTTCTTTTCTAATTCTCTCTTCATAATTTCATTACAGAAAAAGCTCTTTCCATAGTTGTCATAGCCACGGGTAAAATCAACTCCATCTTCAAAACAAATACACCAAACGATAGACAATATGCTTCTTATTCTCCATCAAAAACAATATTTGAGCCTATAGAGGTTCTTTATTTCTCATTGAATTTTAATAAACACACAAAAATTGTAAGAGCTTCTGTGTAGAAATTTAAAATAACATCCCATCAAAAATATCAATGCAAAAAACATAGTATTTTTTTCTACTTCTAACAATGCATTCCCGATCTTTTACATGTCAACTCTTAAATGCAATCAGAATGAAATCACTTCATCAAGGAGAAAAGCATATCATTGATAAAGCTAAAAGAAATCCAAGTCTGTAGAGATACTAAACCTAGCCTTAGATTAAGAATTAAAGATACCTTGAGTGGATCACAGAAACGGTCAATGGAATAGGAATCTTGTTGAGGCCCTCAACTTGCGATGTCGAGGAGGAGGAGGAAGGAGTCGTGGGCTTTCAAAATCGAAAAAGGTGGAGGATTGGCGGAGGAGGATGGAGCCACGAAGAAGCTCCTAAGGAGAAGAGGAAATCCAGAGGAGGAGCGTCAGAGGCCATCCGTGAACAGCAACTTGATTGAAGCGGAGAGGATGAGCTACGCCTAAGAGAGTGTTTTTTTTTTACTGTCAAAAAATTATTGAGAGAAGCGTTTTATTTTTACTAGGATCAGGTACATGGGGATTTTAGGGATCAGGTATTTGGGGGTAGATCCTAAGGGTCAAAAATCAAATCGGTGTCATGTGACACCAGTTTGGTACACCTGGGTCTGCCCTTTATAACATAGCCATAACATATCTAGTAATATGTCATATCAAAGAACACATGTTTATATCTAACAATATCTTGGTGTTTTATAGGCTACGAAGTAGAAATGCTTAAGAATGAAATTATTTGAGTTACAATTGAAGGTGTTCAACTGAATCTTCGCCAAAAATATACTAAAATTATGGAAAAAGTAATATCAAAATTAAAATTCTTTTTTAATCAACTAAAGAGACCTTCAATTGTAGCTAACAACGAATCCGGTGACACAAATAGTTAAAAATCGTGTTTTTAGACGTAATCAAACCCAATTTCATGATAAATCACTAATCAAAAGAAATATTACTAAAACCCATTAAGAAAGGTCTGCGATAAAATAAAGGTTTGCATTATAGTAAAACTATCTAAAACTGAAAATAAAGAGATTGGGTAGATGAGCGAGTGATTATTGCCTTCGAGCCCTGTTTTGAAAATACTCCTGGTCCTACCATGTAAGAATGATACTTAAATCTCTGGTAAATAACCCTGTAAGCATATAAAAAGCCGAAAGATAAAGCAAGATTCAACTAGTACATAAATTCTAGTCAAAACATGCAAGACTCCTATAGATCTCAAAGTGAAATAGACCGGAGTCATTTATCAATCTATTTTATTTTATTATTTATTTATTTATTTTTATTTTTATTTTTATTTTTTTGGTGTGAGAAACCTTGTCTTAATACCTTAACCTTTTGAGTAAGGCCCCAAGCCCCTGTTGGGCTCTTAAGCCACTTTATTGGGGTCCGAGGAAACACGAAGTCGCCGAATGAGAATGATCACACAAACATAAATTTAATAGCACGAACACAAACAACGAATTTTACGGGGTTCGGCAAGTTGCCTATGTCCACGGGGCAAGAAGGGGATGAGTTTTCACTAATTGAGAAGAGAGTACAAATAGAGATTACAAAATCACTCAAAATCTCTCAAACAAAGCTCTTAAATCTCTCACACGAACCCCAAACAAATTGCTCAGAAAACTCTCTTTTCTGTGCACCAAATGACCCCCTTTTCAACCTTACCTAACCCTAAAAAACGTGTTTCAATAAATATTAAAACACAAACCAAATCAGAACAGGAAACGAAGCCCAGGCCCAAACTCGATTGGAGATCGACCGCCGAAACCATCGCGGTCGACCGAACAGAACGACAGAAACTAAAAAAATCCATTATAGGGTCCGCGGTCGACTGTCGAAATCTTCACGGTCGATCGGCCAGAAATCCAGACTCTACCCTGTACTCATGCACATTTTCGGTGGACCGCAGACATTGCCGCGGTCAGCTGGGAAAGCTCCAAACTGTTTCATTCGTCAAATTTCCTAAACTTCAACCCCGTTTTTGCCGTTTCTACAATTCTCCACCTCGTCAAAGTTTTCCAAAAACTGAGCCGACACCGATACCAACCAAACATCCCACTTGTCGTATCTAGTACGAAGTGAAAACAATCCACGACAACTGTCACGCCCCGCTTCCCAAAATACACGGGAATCGGAACGTGAACA
>BQKN01000525.1:97884-116800 GCA_022839385.1 Asparagus kiusianus | reverse complement strand
ATATCTGTGAGTACTCTGGTTGATCTTGTGCCTTTATTTCTTGTATTACGTCTCCGTTAGAGGCGTTCTTACGGGTGTGTACCTTAACAACTGGTATCAGAGCCTGACTTAGAGTATATATATCTGCTTATCGTATGCTCTGTGGCTGCCACTAAAAGTGGATCCTCCACATCAGAAAATAAGTTAGATTAATATTTACTCTTCTAAGGCATTGGGCACTATTCACGTGTACGGTACTATTCACGTGTAAGGCACTATTCACGGATACGGTACTATTCACAAATACGGTTCGGGAAAGACGTAATCTTTCACCATGGGATCTACAGTTGAAGACAACAGGCTTCGAATTGAGAAATTCGGCGGCCAAAATTTCAGGTATTGGAGGATGCAAATAAAAGACTATTTGTACCAGAAGGATCTCTTCCTACCCCTCCAAGGAGAGGTGGGGAAACCTGAGAAGATGGACGACGACAAGTGGAAGGTGCTCGATCGTAAAGCACTTGCCACCATCAGGCTCAACCTTCACCAGCATGTGACTTATATCGTCTCGCATGCGACCACCACCAAGGAGTTGATGGAGGCCTTGGAGGCGCTGTATGAGAAGCCGTCTGCTTCAAATAAGGTGTTCCTGATGAAGAAGCTATTCAACTTAAAGATGCAGCAAGGAGCTCGTGTGGCGGACTTCTTGAACGAATTTCAGGCTGTTGTGCAACAGCTTGCTGCAGTGGATCTAAAGTTCGACAACGAGATCCAAGCTCTTCTGCTACTTTCTTGTCTACCAGATTCATGGGAGAATATGGTGATGGCGGTGAGCAACGCTAATGGCAATGACAAGATAAAGCTCGACATGGTGATTGGGGCAATTCTGGATGAAGAATCTCGCCGTAAAGTCTCAGGAGCTGAGGCCTCTAGCAGTGGGAGTGCTCTGCATGTCGAGGCACGGGGGCGTGCGCAGAAGAAGGGTAGGGGACGACGAGGCCAATCAAAATCCAGAGGGAAGTCTAAAGGGCCGAACCCGAATGGTTACGGTGAAGGGAAGTGCTTCAGATGCGGAAAGAAGGGCCACTTTGCACGGGACTGCAGAGTTACTGTTCCAGCATCAGCAGAGGATGATCGGGCTGACGGTACAGCCAATCTCATGCACGAGACGGATTCGGATGCACTTCTCTTATCCCTAGAAGACAAAAGCGATGCGTGGGTCATCGACTCTGGCGCATCTTTCCATGCAACCTCACAATAAAAGCTGCTTTCATCGTTCGTGAAGAAGGACTTAGGGACAGTCTATCTTGGCGACGATCAACCTTGCAAAGTTTTCGGGAAGGGAAATTGTACCCTCAAGATGGAGGGCGGGACCACCTTGACGCTGAACGACGTTCGGCATGTACCGGATCTCAGGTGAAATCTTATATCAGTCGGGCAACTGACTGACTCCGGTTACAGAGTATCCTTCGAGCAGAGAAGCTGGAAGGTGTCCAAGGGTGCCCTGGTGGTGGCACACGGCAAACGCGAGGGGTCTCTCTACATCGCCAACGGGAAGATCGACCACTTGCTTGCCGCAGGACAAGCATCATCATCATCATCCGTCGACTGCATGACTTGGCATCGACGACTTGGCCACATGAGCGAGAAGGGGATGCAGATTATGGCCGCGGGAGAGAGGCTTCCGGGTCTAAACAAGATCGATCTAACTTTCTGTGAGGACTGCATCCTGGGCAAACAAAAGAAGGTGAGCTTCAACAAGACCGGACAGGCTCCAAAACTGCAGAAATTGGAGTTGGTGCACACCAATGTGTGGGGACCTGCGCAAGTCCCATCTGTTGGCAACTCTCTTTATTTTGTCACTTTTATTGATGATGCTACTAGAAAGCTGTGGGTGTTCTTCTTGAAGCACAAGTCAGATGTTTTTATCATCTTCAAGAAGTGGCTTGCCTGTGTGGAGAATGAAACAGGCAATAAGCTGAAGTGCCTAAAATCCGATAATGGAGGCGAGTATTGCAGCCAGGAGTTCGAGAACTTCTGCTCGTCCCGTGGGACTCGGAGGCTGAAGACCGTCCCAGGCACACCTCAGCACAACGGAGTGGCGGAGCGCATGAATCGTACTATCTTGGAGCGCACCAGAAGCATGAGGATCCATTCCGGATTGCCCAAGAGTTTTTGGGCCGAAGCTGTCAATACTGCTGCATACTTGATCAACCGCGGGCCATCCGCGGCTCTCAGTTATGGGATACCTGAAGAGGCTTGGACCGGAAAGAAGCTGAAGCTAGAGCACTTGCGAGTATTTGGTTGTGACGCATATGTCATGACCAATCCTGCAGATCGGTCAAAGCTGATTCAAAGTCAAAGAAGCTCTCTTTCATCGGCTATGGAGGAGATGAGTATGGGTACCGTTTTTGGGATCACGATGCGCGCAAGGTGGTGCATAGTCGTGACGTCGTGTTCCATGAGAATGCGGTGTACAAGACCAAAGAGGTGAGTGAGAGTCAGCTATCTCCCCCTCTTTTTCCAGATATTGCTGATAGCGAGGACGGCGGTGAGATACCAATCAGCATAGAAGACGAAGACCAAGAGAACGTGCCGGATGCACAGCAGCAGGATCCAGCAGAGTTGCCGATCGCAATTCGTAAAGCTCCAAGAAATCCAAAGGTGCCAGAGAGGTACCTTTCCACCATGAATTATCTTCTCCTGACTGACAGTGGTGAGCCAGAGAGCTATGAGGAGGTACAGCAGACCGGCAAAGCTCGGGGCGAGTGGGAGTCTGCCATGGAGGAAGAAATGAAGTCCTTGATGAAGAATGGGACTTGGGAGCTCGTAAAGCTTCCAAGAGGGAAAAAGGCTCTTCACAATCGGTGGATTTATCGGGTCAAGGATGTAGCCGATGGACGGAAACGCTACAAGGCGAGACTTGTTGTGAAGGGCTATGAGCAGAAAGCAGGGATAGACTATTCTGACGTTTTCGCTCCCGTCGTCAAGTTGACCACGATCCGAACTGTGCTAAGCATTGTGGCAGTTCGAGATCTCCATCTAGAGCAGATGGATGTGAAGACGGCATTCCTTCATGGAGATTTGGAGGAAGAGATTTATATGCATCAACCAGTGGGCTTTGAGGAACGAGGCAAGAAGGGCCTCGTGTGTCGCCTACGCAAGAGTTTGTATGGCCTGAAGCAAGCTCCGCGACAGTGGTACATGAAGTTCGAGAACTTTATAGAGGAGAACGGTTTTCTCAAATGTGACACAGACCATTGCTGCTTCATCAAGAGATACGATGAATCCTATGTGATACTCTTGATTTATGTTGATGACATGTTGATTGCAGGGCCCGACTTGGCCCGCATTAAGGAACTCAAGGGGCGTCTCTCCGAGTGCTTCGAGATGAAGGATCTGGGTCCAGCAAACCAGATTCTGGGAATGAGGATCATCAGAGACAGATCAGCACGGAGGCTGAGGTTGTCTCAGAAGGCCTACATTGAGAAGATTCTTGAAAAGTTCAGCATGGAGAAAGCTAAACCAGTGGGCTCGCCGTTTGCAAGCCATTTCAAGCTATCGAAGACCCAAGCACCAGAGACTGCTGAAGAGCAAGAGTTCATGGCCAACATACCATATGCTTCTGCCGTCGGGAGTTTGATGTATGCGATGGTGTGCACGAGGCCAGATATTGCACAAGGAGTGGGAGTTGTGAGTCGTTTCATAAGCAATCCAGGGAAACAACACTGGGGTGCGGTCAAGTGGCTTCTACGCTACTTGAGAAGCTCGTCCGACCGTTGTCTTGAGTATGGCGGGGCAGATTTGCAGCTAGAGGGCTTTTGTGATGCAGACTATGCCGGGGACATAGACTCGAGAAGGAGTACGAGCGGCTACATCTTCATCTTAGGTGGTGGAGCGATAAGTTGGAGATCCAAGTTACAGGATACTGTGGCTTTATCGACAACCGAAGCCGAGTACGTGTCTGCAGCAGAGGCAGCAAAGGAGTTTCTATGGTTGAAGGCTTTTCTTCTCGAGCTTGGAGTAAGCTTTGAGAAATACTTCATCCACTGCGACAGTCAGAGTGCCATTCACTTGTCAGAGAACGACGCATTCCATGCTCGGACCAAGCATGTTGATGTGAAGCACCATGCCATACGGAGATGGCAAAGCAGGAACGAGTTCAAGCTTGTGAAGATTGATACGAGGTACAATCCAGCCGATATGCTGACCAAGCCAGTTCTGCTCGAGAAGGTGAGGCTGTGTGCAGCCTCATATGGCCTTCGTTGAGAATGTTGAGGATCGTGCAAGACACCAAAGATATAAGACATCCGGATGATGCAACCAAGAAGGGTGTGAAGATATGATTGATATTCAATCAAATCTTCAAGTGGGAGATTGTCAGCCTAACAAAACAAAAGTGGGGCCCGCAAAGACGGGCCCCACAAGAAGAAAAATCAAATTCAGTGGCAGCCATTGTTGAGAATTTATAAAGGATGTGGGTCCCACAAATATTTTATTATTAGTGACGGGTCCCACTGATAATATTTTATTTGTGCATAGTGTTTCCCGAACACTATAAATAGGGTCCTAAACTCTTAAGGAAATCTCATCCCAGAAACAACTCCTCTCATAAGAAGAGTAAGAGAGAAAACACAGAGAGAGTTTGTGAGAGTTCTTGGAGTGTATCTGATCAAGAGAGGGTGTTCTCTTTGATCTATTCTTTTGGGATATAAAAGAATTTGGCGTCGTCTTTGCACCGTGGAGTAGCTCCGAAGGAGTGAACCACGTATATCTGTGAGTACTCTGGTTGATCTTGTGCCTTTATTTCTTGTATTACGTCTCCGTTAGAGGCGTTCTTACGGGTGTGTATCCTAACAGCTAGACCACCTCAAATCCCGTAGGGAGTATGAGATATCTCACAGCAATTCCTGTCCTATCTGAAATTTCTGCGCCTTATATACCATGCCTAATCGAGCATGACAATGATCTACCTGAATTCAGATCCTCTAGCCGGAGCTGTAAAACCAAGATACTAATCGTAACGCAAATCTTTCTAACTATGTTCACTCTTCCACCATGAATTATAACTCTGATTCCCTAAATATGTAGTTTATCCTTACTGAATCACCAATGACTCGTTGACTTCACTCAAGAGCTATCGTTCTTGTATGGCTGGTTCCGGTCCTCTCATGGCCAATGATTGCCAGATTTGAACAAGTTACTGCCATAGACTTTTGTCTGATGTAGCTGACAACACTCTCCTTGGACCCCGTCTCATGATTCACGACTCCATTTTTTCCTTCTTCTTCCATCACATATATTGCATGAAAGTGTCTGTGCAATCCATGCACAAGAAGAAGAGGGGAAAAGTTGGAGAGTCATGTCGTGAAAGTCCAACTGGACTGGAGTTTCCTAGACCACATCTAATTAGAATGTTGTGAGGGGCCAAAACCTACACATCATCTAACGCATAATAGTATGCAAAATGTTTGCGTTGTCTTCTTTTTCGGATTTGACCCACTTCAGTGCAGGAGACCTTCACCTTCTTTTAAGTTAATGACCTTTCCAGACACGTCATAATCATCACCGGAAGAAATTTAGGGGTCGATTTTGATATCCATGTACTGTTTTGCCGGCATTGCAGGCTGTTCGCAAACAGCTATATGGAAGTTCTGATAGTCTGATTACTGCTCGGGAAGAACTTCAACACCATCAGAAATTGGAAAAGCTTTATGCATCTACCCGCTCTTCCAAGGTTAGTCAAATAGCTACTTTTTTCTCTCCATTTGGGGTTTTGTTGCTTATCGTTTTGTTCAAACTAATATATAGTTTCTTTTTTCAGAATTTTCAAAGAGATATGGTTCGTGGTGTGGAAGGATATATCGCCATTGGATCTAAACAAGTTGAAATAGGTTAGTCCGTCAAACTTTCCCCCCATATACTTGAAAAATGAATACCCAGAGTTGTACTCTGCAGGTCACAAATTATCAGAAGATAGTATGAAATTTGGCGTTGATGAAACTTGCACCAGTAGCAATGCTTTGTCAAAAGCTGCTTTAAGTTATGCGAAAGGTCGTGCTCTAATTCAAAACGAACATGGAATTCTAGTGAAAGCCCTTGGTTCTCAGGTCTGATAAATATCAATGTTCCTCTTCTAAATCTGTTATTGAAGCTATAACTACAAATGAAAGGTATCAAATAATTGTAATTATATGTCCCCACTTACCCTGAAGTACATTCATTATCATTGTACCTTTTGTTTTCAGACCTCACATGGGCTGCTGCAGCAAACCATGTTTTCTTTATTTTTTCAAAAGTGATGGGCCCCACCGAAGAAAAATTTGGATGTGGGGCCCACATACATAGTAAAATATATTATTTTATTAATACATAATGTTTTCCCAAATACTATAAATAGACCTCAAATCCTTAAGGGAAATTCATTCCAAAAACAACAATCAATATTTACAGATATATATATTGTAGAATAGCTAGAGCTCGTAGGAACAGTGCCTAGCCTGAGAAGGTTTTATAGATCGAGGAGATCTTTGCCTGATAGATCGAAGAGATTTTTATCTTATAGATCGAGTAGATCTTTGCCTGATAGACCGAGGAGATCTTTGCCTTATAGATCAAGGAGATCTTGACAGTACTGGGTCGGTGCACATCAGAGTACTGGACTACTGTTCCTGGAAGCAATTTGGTCTTGGGATCCTTGCACCGGAGTAGGCTAAATAATGCTTTAAGCACTGCGTTTTACAAACGCACATCAGCTGAGTTGAAAAAATTTAAATTACTACACTTCAATTTTCTATTCAGTTTTTGTTATTATATATCTGTATTATTCCAGATTTAAACACAGGCACCAACAATCTTAAAGCATTATTTTGATCTACCATGGATCCTACGAGGACTCTTGGTGTGGATTGTCTTAAGTTAGAAAACTTTGACGGTTCTAACTTTAATGCATGGGGTCAAAAAGTAATCTTCGGGATGCAACTCCTGAAAATATACTATGTGGTTTCTGAGGAGAAACCTAACCATGAAGAAGATTCCGAATCTGAAGCCTCTTAGACTAGAGATGATCACTTCTACAGGAGTTATCTTCTTAACTACCTGGTCGGTCATTTGGCAGATGCTTACACCAACAAGCCTTCTGCAAAAGAAATCTGGAATACTCTGGGGGACCAGTACAAGGATGAGGAGAATCTATCCAAATCTCACCTCATTGATAAGTTTCTGGACTTAAAGTTTGAAGATAACACTGAGGTTTTGCCTCAAGTTAAAGAGCTTGAAAAGCTTGTTATGAAGCTGAAGGATGAAAAGATCAATCTTTGTCAAACCTTCATCTCTGGTGCAATTGTCAACAAGCTTCCTCCATCTTGGATGTCATTCTCTACTGATATTCGAAGAAGGAAAAGACAAGTAACTCTGCCTGATTTGAAGAGGTTTATTCGGATCGAGGATGAGACTCGGACTCGCACAAAGACTGAGCTCCTTGCTAAGCAGAAGGCGTCTGCTAACATGGTAGCTGCTAACTCTGAAAAGGGTAATAATTAATCTTTCAACAAAAAGGAAAAGTTCTTTAACAAAAGAAATAACCAGAATCCAAAGAATCTAAACGTTCAGAAGAAGGAGTTCAAGAAGAGCGGCAAATGCTTCAATTGTGGGAAACAAGGACATTTTGCCAAGGACTGCAAAGCACCAAAGAAAGAAACTACACGTAATATTAATCAAGTTGATAATTGTGTGTCTATGCTCTTTCAGGTAACAACTCCTAACAACATATCTGGTTGGTGGTTAGATACAGGTGCTACTTGTCATGTCTGCTCCAACAGAAATCTATTCTCTTCTTATGTTGCTGCCAAAGAGTACGTATCAATGACTAATCGTTCTGTGGTTTCTATTCTTGGAACTGGGACTGTGGTAATGACTCTCTCTTCAGAGAAGACTTACATTGAAGGATGTGAAACATGTTCCTTCGATTACCAAAAACTTAGTCTCTGGAAGCCTGCTATGTGATGAATGTATGAGACTAGATTTTTTAGGAGGTAAGGTTGTATTATCTTTTAAAAAAATGTATTTTGACAATACATATCGTACTGATGATATGTATAAAATCAGTACTATTGCACTCAACTTGGTTATAAATAAAGTATCCTATTCTGTTTACTCCGTTGTATTATGACATAATAGGCTAGGACATGTAAATTATAGAAAACTGTCTAGCGTGGAGAAGTTAGGATAACTTCCAAAATATGAGGGTAACAAACCTGAGAAGTGTGAAGTTTACACGCAAGCAAAGCTGATGAGGAAGCCATTTTTAAGTGTCACGAGAAGCACCAACCTGTTGGATCTGATTTATTTAGATATTTGTGACTTCAAGAGCTTTGTCACTCGTGGCGGCAAGAAGTACTTCATCACATTCATTGACGACCATTCTCGCTTCTGTCACGTTTACCTATTAAAATCTAAAGATAAATCCTTTAACAAGTTTATCGAGTTTCGGACTCAAGTGAAGAAGTAGCTTGGACTGCAGATGAAAAAACTCAGGAGCGACGGAGGAGAAGAGTACCGATCTAAGGAGTCGGAAGCATATTTCAAGGAGAATGGAATAATTGCTGAAACTACTGCTCCGTATTCTCCGCAATCTAATAGGATGGCAAAAAGAAAGAATCGCACATTGACCGAGATGGTGAATTCGATGCTAATCACATCTTGTCTTCCTACCTGCTATTAGGGAGAGGCTTTGCTGATGGCAAACTGGATTCTAAACAGAGTACCCTACTCTAAAACTAATAGTACTCCTCATCAGTTATGGTTGGGATATCTAGACCATTTGGATAATCTCAAAGTGTCGGGGTGTCTCGCATATATTCGAATTCCAGATATCACAAGGCCCAAGCTCGGACCAAAGACTAACAAATGTGTGTTTCTTGGCTTCCCTAAAGATAGCAATGCTTGCAGGTTCCTGGACCTTGGAATCAACTCCATCATTGAAGCTCGAGATGCAGAATTCTTTGAGGATAAGTTTATCAAAGATAAAGACTTATTGTTCAAAGATACAGCAAAGAATGCTAGTACGTCAGATTCACCAGAGAAGCCAGTTTCACAAGAAACTAAAAACGTCAATGATGAAGGAGTTATCGAATCATCTTTCAAGCATATCAGGATACAAAAAGATTTTGGAGATGACTTTATTACCTATAATGTGGAAGGAGACCCATAGACTTTTTAAGAAGAATGCAGTCAACAGACGTTCTTCTGTGGAAAGAAGCTATAGATGATAAGATGGATTCATTGATCCAAAATCATACTAGGAAGTTAGTGGATGTACCTGAAGGTGCAAGGCCTATTAGCTGTAAGTGGATCTTCAAGAAGAAGCTTCGTCCTGATGATACTATTAAAAAGTACAAAGTAAGACTAGTAGTAAAAGGATTCTCTCAGAAAGAAGATATAGATTTCTTTGATATCTATACACCAGTTTGTAGGATCACTACCATCAGAGTACTTATCACATGGACAGTGATTAACAGGTTTTTCATACATCAGATGGATATGAAGACTGCCTTTCTTAATGGATCTCTCACAGAAGAGATCTACAGGGAGAAACCAAAAGGACTTAATGCTCTAGCTGGTAAGGTTTGTAAACTTGTTAAGTCTTTATATGGACTTAAGCAGGCACCAAACTCTGGCATGAGAAGTTCGATGGGGTTGTTTGCAATAATGGGTATCAAGTCAGTGAATCTGACAAGTGCCTATACATCAAGGTCGCTAAAGGAAAGGTGGTGGACATCTGCCTCTACGTGGATGATATTCTCATCATTAGGAGTGTTTTGGAGATAGTAATATCTACTAAGAAATTTCTTTCAACATAGTTCAGCATGAAGGACCTTAGAACTGTGGACGTGATTCTCAGAATCAAAATTATATACTCTGAAGAGGGTATTAGATTGTCCCAATCTCATTATGTCGAGAGCATGCTAAGAAGCTTCGACCGAACACTGGAAGACTAGTAGAGAAGCTAAGGTACTCAAAGATCATTCGGAGTCTTATGTACGCGATAAGCTACACAAGACCAGATATAGCATTCACTATAGGAATGCTTAGTAGGTTCATAAGTAATCCTGGAAAGCTTCATTGGGATGCTGTCCAGAGATTGATGAGATACTTGAAAGGAACTGTAGGTCTGAGCCTATTCTATACTGGACATCCAGATATAATCGAAGGCTATTTAGATGCGAGCTGGTACTCTGAACCAGATGAGTGCAGGTCTACTGGTGGTTTTGTCTTCATCACGGGTGGAGCTACCGTCTCGTGGAAGTCTAAGAAGCAGACCATGATTGTACAATCATCAATGGACTCTGAGTTCTTCACACTCTGTGCTGCAAGAAATGAAGTTCGATGGCTCAGTTGTTTTCTCCGAGACCTTCCATTGACGAAATTATAAGGCGTAATTACTATCTATTGTGATAATCAAGAGACGAGTGTTGTGGCAGCAAACTCGTTGTTCAATGAAAAAATAGACCATTCTTCTGGAGCATGGTATTTGAGAGAGCTCGTTTGTCAAGGAGTTATCTCTGTGATTGAAGTCCGATCTTCAGAGAATATGGCTGATCCTTTGACTAAGGGTCTTAAAAAGGATATAGTCGAAAGGACGTATGCTAGAATGGGTCTCAAAATTTTATAAGTCTAACAAATACTTACTATGTTTATTAAATTATCTGTTCAAAGCTTATGCTACTAATAATAAGATAATTGGTTCAAAAGTCAAGTAAGATTTGCAAAAGTTGGTAGTCTTACAAATACTTACCATTTACATCAAGTTATTAGTTCAAAGTTTATGCTACTAATGACAAGATAAATGGTTCAACAGTTAAGTAAGATTTATAAATGGAGGGTCCAAGTTTTTTTGGATTAGTCGGTGTCTAAGGCAAGGTTTGGGGGTTACGTAACGCGCTTCGCAAGGAACGAGGTACTTAATTGATCTTTGATCAACCTCTAATACTATCCTTACCTGGCTGAACTACCCGAGTAAAACTTTAATCTTTTCACCTAAAACCCTATCATGTATAGGGGATGGCTGTTAAGCCTTAATAAGTCCAAAGCATTTCGGATGTGGGGTGTTAGATAAGAAACACACCTAAAGGACTCACCTAGAATCCTATCATGAGAGAGGATGACTCTTAAACCTTAATGAGTTCAAAGCATTTTGAATGCAGGATGTTTAATAGGAAACATGCCAAAAGAACTCACCTATGCATAGGTGGAGATTTGGCCGTCTCCTATGGTGTCTTGTGGAAAGATACCTAGGGCCCTAGCAGAAACTAGGACATGCACATGGCCATAAATGTGCAAAGGCAAAGGCAAAGGCAAGGTAAAGGCAAAGATAAAGGCAAGTGTGGTTCAAAGTGAAAACTACCACATATAAGTTTGATCTTGTGTGATCGCTGGATTTTTAGACATATGTTGGTTCAAGTCTCTGCGATACCATTCATCTATCTTTTATTCAGTTGGTCTAAAGGGGATTCAAGTCCTTGTGACATTTTCCTTATGCACAACGATTGAAACGACGGCACCGTTATACGACACTAGTTTTAAAAAATTTGTGGAAAATTTGTGGGGGATTGTTGAATATTTTTTCAAATCTTACATGGGCTGCTATAGCAACCCATGTTTTCTTTATTTTTTGAAAAGTGATGGGCCCCACCGAAGGAAAATTTGGATGTGGGGCCTACATGTATAGTAAAATATATTATTTTATTAGTATATGGTGTTTTTTTAAATACTATAAATTGACCTCAAATGCTTAAGGAAAATTCATTCCAAAAACAACAATCAATATATACAGATATATATGTTGTAGAATAGCTAGTGCTTGTAGGAAGAGTGCCTAGACCGAGAAGGTATAATAGATTGAGTAGATCTTTGCCTGATAGATCGAGGAGATTTTTATCTTATAGATCAATAAGATCTTTGCCTGATAGACCGAGGAAATCTTTGCCTTATAGATAGAGGAGATCTTGACAGTACTGGGTCTGTGCACACCAGAGTACTGGACTGCTGTTCTTGGAAACAATTTGCCCTTGGGATCCTTGCACCGGAGTAGGCCAAATAATACTTTAAGTACAGCATTTTACAAACGTACAGCAGCTAAGTTGAAAAAAATTTAAATTACTACACTTCAGCTTTCTGTTTAGTTTTTGCTATTATGTATCTGTATTATTCCAGATTTAACCATAGGCACCAACACCTTTAGCATTTTGTTTTAGATTCCAATGCTCTTCAACTGTTATTATGCCTGTCATCACCTCTCTTAGTAGTTTTTCATGTGGCAGCCTCTAGGATATCATCTCCTTTTCCTATTAACTTTGAGGTTGAATTTCTTCAGTTCCATGTTTGTTAAAGTAAGAGAGAGAGAGAGAGAGAGAGAGAGAGAGAGTCTTGGGTAAATTTCCCTTGAATTGAATATTGAGTGTGTACATATATATATATATATATATATATATATACAAGTAGAGTAGGGTAAGGTTTGTCCTCATAGCCAATGTGGGACTAAACCCACTACTAACACAATATTATCAACAACCCCCCTCAAACTCATATTGGATCAAACAAAGTGAGTTTGCGTACAAGAAACTGGAATCGATGAACGTGTAAGGCCTTTGTAAAGAAATCTGCAAGCTCGTCAGCGGATGATACATGAGGAAGTAGAATTATCTTGTCCTTAATAACATGTTGACGGGCAAAATGAGTGTTGATCTTAATATGTTTGGTCCTCTCATGAAATACTAGATTATTAGCAATCTGGATGACACTCTTATTATTACAATAGAGGAGTAGGAGTCGTAATAGAAATACCGAAATCACTAAGAAGACGACGAAGATGAATAATCTCTTTAGCTGTTGTGGACATTGCATGATACTATGCTTCAGTGCTGGAAAAAGAAAAAAAATATCGTGTTTCTTACTCCGCCAGAATATAAGGAAATTACCAAGAAATATACAATAACCTATGGTAAACTTTCTGGTAGTGAGATCACTAGCCTAATCAGCATTAGAATATGCACAAAGCTCTAACTTGGATATAGCAAGAAACAGAAGAGAGCGACTGCTAGTACCCTAGAGATACTGAAGAATCTGTAATAAGGCAGCATAGTGTGCAGAACATGGGGCACTAACAAATTGATTGACAATGCCAACAACATGAGAGATGTCTGGTCGAGACATGCACAGATAGACCAAATGGCCAATTAGATGTCGATATTAGGTAGGATCAGATAGAGGCTCGCCATCAGTAGAGCGAAATTTGATAGTCTGTTGGAGTGGAGTATCGACATTTGCATCGTCAGTTAGCTTAGGACGATCTAGAATATCTAAGAGATACTTCTATTGAGATAGTAGTACACCCCGCGGGCCCGGAGAAATTTCTAGACTAAGAAAATATCGATGAAATCCAAGATCCTTTATATGGAACTATTGTTGTAATTGAGATTTTGCAAACTGTATATCAGTGGCATCATCACCTGTATTGATCATATCATCTACATAAAGGAGTAATAAAACTCTGTCACACGATGTCGTACGAACAAACAGAGAAGCATCTTGATGACTCTCCATAAAGCTCACCTTGAACACAACATCACAAAAATACTCAAACCAAACGCGGGGTACCTACTTGAGACCATGAACAACACGCAGAAGGAGACATACGTGTCTCGGAGGAATATTAGACCCAGGAGGCGGTTGCACATATGCTGTCTCAGATAAAGAACCATGGAGAAAAGCATTCTTGAAATCCATCTGGTATAAGGGCTAACGATGAGAAGCAGCAACTGCAAGTAGAGTACGAACAGTGGGCATCTGAACAACAGGAGCAAAGGTCTCCTCATAATCAATACATTGTTGCTGAGTAAAATCTCAAGCCACTAAATGAGCTTTCTGGCGTTCAATGGTGCCATCAAGACAATACTTAACCTTATAAACCTATTTATTGCTAGCAAGAGAGATTCCTGGGGTATAGGGAACAATATCTCAGGTATGTGTTTGTTTAAAGGCCTAAAATTTCTCAGCCATAGCCTATCGCCACTCTAAAAATTGAACTGTCTCTTGAAAGGACTTTGGCTATGTAGGCTGTCTAAAAATCACAATAGATAGCTTATCCCTTATCAAACACCGATAATGGAAGTTACAATCTGACGACTCTCATATTCTCAAGGAGCTAAGATGAAGATTACAAGATAATGATCTTTGCAACGCTATGACAAAAGAGATTACTTAGTGATAATCTCTTCAAGACAAGACACGGAGGTCCTCCCCGTGTGTCAACAGTAAAACGCCAGGGTCGAACCCGCGTTACAACATCAAAACGCGAGGGTCGAATCCACGTTACAACTTCAAAACGCTAGAGTCGGACCCGCGTTACAACATTAAAACGCTAGGGTCGGACCCGCATTTTTCAACACCCAGCGGGTACCCAACTCCGCGTCTCCAGTCTAAAATGCGGAGTTAAGTTCCTGAATGCCAACGTCGGTGTTTGACTCGTTCAAGCAAGAGCTGAACGGTTGCAGGAACCGTTTTCCCTCCACGATCTGAGGGATTTCCGCCCCACTTGGGAGCGGATTAAGGGGGCGGTTACACCCCTCTCAACCCCATTATGGAGAGAATTAAGGAGGCGGTTACACCCCTTAATTCCCTATAAATATGGGTAAACTCAATTGAGTTCGGGCTGACTTTTTGGATCTGGAAGCAGAGGGTATTCGGGCATCCTTTCGGCGAGCTCTTTCAGATCTGAGACTTAGCAGCAAAGGGGAATCCTTGGAGCATTTCGGGAGCTTGGGAGATCTGCAACAAAAGCTTCTTCATCCTTGGCTTATAACCGACTTTCGGTTAAATCAACTCTTTCATAGAGTTCCAAACTCGTTCAGAGTTATTAACTCATCAAGAGTTTCAAACTTGCTTTGCAAGTTCTCCACAACGTCAAATCGTGAGGAGGAGGTATCGTTCCAGTGAATCAAGACGTGCGGATCGTCAACGGAGAGCAAACTCGACGCGAGCATTCGAGGGAGGCACTCCATCGCCACCGTGAAGAACCTAGTTTTAAACAAAGGGGAGAACCAAATTCGTTTTCTTCTCTTTTGTAATCAAGTTGTAACCGGGATTAAAGGAATTCAATTTAAATTTCTTTTCTTCTCTTCATTGCAATTTTCCTACATACAGGCTCAACGGTAGTATGAATGATCGCAAGAAAGTTATGAAAGATAGGTGAATAGGAAATAACCGAAGCATACCGGACATGCATGACATGTGGACGTTTTCCTCGACGAAGAGCAAGAGGAACCTCAGGCAGGGGAGATGTTGGCACAGGTGCATGGAGATGAATAGTATCTTCTGAAGTGGGTGTTGTGTCCAAAGGATAAGGATCAGATGGTGTAAGAGAAAGCTCGGGTGAGGAAGAGTCAACATAAGGAGATGGAGAGATGTCAGGAAGATTTTGAAAGGAAAACTAAGGTGAAGAAGTGGGTGATGCAGCTGACGGGGAAGCATGATCAGTAGAGTGGGGGAAATTAAAGTCATCAGAAAAAGAATAGTATAGAGAATCATCTTCGATTTGAACGTGATGAGATATATGAACTTTACGAGATGTAGGATCATAACAACGATAACCTCGATATTCCAAACTAATTCCTAAATAAACACAAGAAATAGCTCTAGGAGATAATTTATCACATTCGTGAGATAGCAGAAGAACGAAATTGTTTGCTTCGGGAATAATTTTCTTTGTTGCTTCTATTAAATCATTTAAAAGAAACAAAAGAATAAGCTTTACACGTGTATTTCTTTTCTTTACAAAGAAAACAAAATCATGCTCCCTAGTAACACACAAGAAACTCCTATATAGTAGCATCTGCTTGCGTAGGATTCTTTTCCTGTGCTGGCGATGCGTTATGCGTAGACCACCATTTCCAAATCGGATACGAAGAAGGCTTGTAGTTAATGGTTTGACGGGGAAACAAGAACAGAAGTAAGTGTCTTAGCAAGGTAAGACAAGTACTCTTCTCAAGATCAAGTCTAAGCTTGATTTCAAGAAAACACTAAAAGACTCTTGAGAATGTTAGGGAGTGGATGAAGAACTCTCTCTTGCTCTCAAAGTTTGCTAAATGCCTGCTTGGTTCTGCTTGATTACGCCTTGGTATCTTACACAAGTGTGTAGGAGGGTATATATAGTAGTGAGGAGTCATAACTGTCAAAAAGAATGCAAACAGCCTCTTGGACACTGTCTCATGCTTACGAGATAGTGTCCACTGTCTCGGACAAAGGAGACAGTTTCTACTGTCTCGACCAAAGGAGACAGTGCCAGGTGGCTTTGTAACTGCTGTCCCACTACCTAAAATGCATTAAATGCAGCACTTTTCATGGATAGTGGGCGTGTTTTTAGGATGTAACTACCCGTCCATTTTAATAAACTTCCTCGCATGGTTATGGAGCTAGGTAGACCCCACAAAACCTCACAAAATGCTCTGAAAACTTGGGAGGTTGTCTCACGGTTGGTGAGACAGTCAACACTGTCTCATGTATGCTAGACAATTCACATTGTCTCGCATATACGAGACAGTGGATACTGTCTCACCAATAGTGAGACAATTCTCAGTCTATTTGGGTTGTCATTTTGTGTTCTCATTTGCTTCCCTTTGCGTTGGAAGGTTTTCTCTAACCTAGATGATGACATTCTTCATCTTCTCTCTGACTTGAGCTGAGTTTGGGACCTATAGGTAATTTTTGATGCCTACAGAAAGCGACAACCAAAAACACGGACCAGATCATAACGAGGAGGATGAGTATAAACACAACTAAGACGAGTAGCACCGGAAAGAGAGCTAGATGGAGTGATATTAATAGCCTGAGTAGTAGTGAGAATGGCCTCAGCCTATAAACGACGAGGAACAGAGTAAGAAATGAGCTTGGATCGAGCGGTATCAAGGATATGATGATGTTTACGTTCATCATAAGTGTAGGGACATGACTGTTTAAAGATAGTCCCATGAGAGGATGATAGAGTGCATGGTAGATGATAGGTATTCTTTGGCATAGTCAGAACAAAAAACTTTAATACGAGATTGTCATTGAGTGAAGATCATAACTGTGAAGGCTTGATAAACAGCAAGTATGTCAGAGCGATTCTTAAGTAGGTAAACCCATGTAAAATGAGAGAAATCATTAATAAAACTAACATAATATAAATAGCCAAATGTAGAAGGCAGAATGTATTAAATCAAATAAAGAAGTGGATACAGATGTACTTATTTTAAATAGTAAAGCAGTAAATTTAGCCAATTTACAACCAGTACATGACTCAATACTAGAACTAGATGATACGAGACCAAGTACTCTAGACTAAATAAGACTCTCTAGCCTTTCATTAGACAAATGACCAAGTTGTCTATGCCACAAATTAATAGGAAGCGAGGTAGAGGGTTTTGACGAATAAACAGAAGTAACAAGAGAACGTGGACGTATGGACTCTGGAAGGTGAAGATATTCTAAAAAATACAGCTTGTGCCTCCTACGACCCACGCCAACCGTCTTGCCCGTCTATGGATCCTGTACAAGATAAGTATAAGAAGAAAATGAGACAAGCAGGCCAGCCATACATAAAGAGCTAATAGAAATTAAATTCAAACACAACTGAGAAGCCACATAGATAGGACCAAGTATTAGACGACCAAATAAATCATTTTGTGGGGGTAATAGAGCCATATTGAGTGATAGACAATGGTTGTCCGACAGCTGTGTAGATAGGGAGAAGAGGAGATGAAGTGAAGACAGAGGATAAAAGTGAGGCATTACAAGTCATATGAAAGGAACATCCAGAGTCAAAAATCCAAAGATCATTCATACTAAAGATCGAAGGGTTAACTGAAGAACTAGCAAAATGCATACTAGAGAGTTGTGCAGCGGATATAGAGGTGATATGCTAAAAAGCATCAAGTTGACGGTGAAGAGCTTCAATAGCTTGAATAGTAGAGTGTGAAGTGGTATAAGGTATAACATTGGCCAACAATCCTGGTGTGTGAGAGGGTTGAGACTGAGGGGGTCGCCGATCATGACCAGTACCTGATGAATGTAACTTAGGATGAAGCTTGAAGCATGTTTCAATGCAGTGTCCTTCCTTTTTATAATATTTACAAGAGAGCTTAAATCGAGCCTGTGGAGAGGGAGCCTATTAAGAAGTATGATTCATAATAGGAGCAATGACAGGTACAAACAGTACAGTCTCGAGTGAAGAGGTAGGAGTGTCTGTTAACAAATTGAGTCGTGTTATCTGCTGCCGTGTCTTATAAGCAGTGAGAGCTTCCATAACTGAGGCAAAAATCAAAAATAGAGTCTATTGAAGTAGTTGATCAGCCATAGTTGAATATTCAGGAAGGGGTTAAAACAGTTGATGCACCTCATACCGAATGTACCATGTTAGCTAGTCTTCATATGTGGAATCACATCCAGGAAGCATAGAGCGTAATTCTGTCCAAAAAGCTTAAATTTGTCCAAAATAAGACTGCAGAGAGGAACTACCTTTGCATTGTAGAGCAACGTGTTGCAGAAGATATGCCTCCCGTGCACCAGAACACTCAGTGAAATACTCAGTGAGGTGAGTCCACATAGCCCGAGTAGAGGGAAGCGAACCAATTTCGACACTGAGACCGGAGCTAACACAACGAGTGAGATAATCCATGATACAAAATTCCTCCAACTGCTAGTCCGAACTCTCCTTGACATAGAGAACACGAGCGGTTTGAAGATCGACATCACCGCTGCCAGATATAACAGTAGTGGATGAAGTAACAATGCTGAAGGACAGTGGAACCGGTCCCGTACTAGTGAGATGATCAAGTAGACTAGTGTAACGTAAGGCATTGGTGATAATGGTGGGCCACCCTGCCAAGTCACTTTGATCATT
>BQKN01000525.1:70777-87884 GCA_022839385.1 Asparagus kiusianus | reverse complement strand
CCCCCCCCCCCCTCTAGGGTCTAACAATAAACAGACCCAAAAGAGTGATTCGTCGGCCAGCTAGATATAATGATTTCATGGTTGCATATACCTTACCAATTAAGATCGTTGATGATTTGGTTCCTTCTACATTCAAGGAGGCAGAGTTTCGATCAGGTGGAGGAAAGCTATGGAGGAGGAGATGCGCTCTCTTCATAAGAACAACACTTGGGAACTTGCAAAGCTATCGAAGGGTAAGAAGGCTATTGGATGCAAGTGGGTGTATGCAAAAAAAGAGGGATCTTCTATTGGGGATATTTGGTACAAAGCTAGATTGGTTGCCAAGGGTTATGTACAGTTTGAGGGTGTTGATTACAATAAGGTATTCTCACCTGTTGTAAAGCATTCGTCGATTAGGATTCTGTTGGCATTGGTGGCATAACTGAATTTGGATTTGGTCCAGATGGATGTTAAGACAACCTTTCTACATGGAGATTTAGAAGAGGAGATCTATATGACACAACCTATAGGGTTTAAAGCTATAGGAAAGCAAGAATTAGTGTGCAAGCTGAAGAAGTCTATGTATGGATTGAAAAAATCGCTGCGAAAATGGTACAAAAGATTCGACAACTTTATGATTGGTCGATGGTACAAGAGGAGCCTATATGACCCATGTGTTTACATGCACAAGCTACAAGATGGTTAGTACATCTATTTGTTACTATATATATTGATGATATGCTTATTGCCTCTAGGAATTCTTTGGCCATTCAAAAGTTAAAAAAAGAGTTGTCATCCAAGTTTGAAATGAAGGATATTGGAGAGGCGAAGAAGATATTAGGTATGAAGATCGAGAGAGACAGGGCGAAGGGGAGATTAAAGCTTACACAGAAGAGTTATCTGCAGAATATGTTGAAGAAATTCATCTTTGATGGAAATACAAAGGCAGTAAGTAATTCATTAGCTCCCCACTTCAAACATTCAGTTTTGATGTTGCCTGTTTCAGTTGAGGATAGAGAATATATGTCGAAGGTTCCATATACACGTGTGGTGGGTAGTTTGATGTATGCTATGGTGTGCACGAGACCAGATTTATCACAGGTCATGAGCATGGTATCCAGGTACATGCACAACCCTGGGAAGGGTCATTAGGAGGCCCTGAAGTGGATTCTTTGGTATATCAAAGGTACCATGGATGTTAGTTTGGTATTTCAGAAGAATATGGAGACAGGGCAGGATTATATTGGTACGTGGATTCAGATTATGCGGGGGATCTTAACAAGTGTTGATCTACTTCAGTATATGTTTTTACATTGGCAGGAGCATCGGTATATTAGAGATGTACACTTCAGTCTACAGTGGTTCTCTCTACTACAGAGGCGGAGTATATGGCAGTGACTGAAGCTGTGAAGGACGCTTTGTGGTTGCATGGATTGTTGGAGGACATGGGGATCGTACATGAGACCATTCGGGTGTATTGTGATAGCATGTCAGCTATCTATTTGACAAAGAACCAGGTTTATCATATGTGCACGAAGCACATTGATGTCAGATTCCACTTTGTTCGTGATGTTTTGGATGATAGTGATGTCATATTGGAGAAGATCTACAGAAAGGACAACCCTACGGATATATTGATCAAAGTTGTTTCAGGTGTTAAGTTTGGTCATTGTTTAGAGCTTTTGAACATTTTTCGGTTCTGAGGTCTTTGGAGGCTATTTAGGTGAATTATGTGATGCTTGATTTCTTAGGCAAGAGGATACGTAGGCAGTCTTTAAGATGTAGCCGGGTTGGATTAGTTGATTTTGATGGGGGAGATTGATTGAGCTCTCATTCGGGTTCCCGACTTGTTGTGGATTGAGTCCTTTATCGTGGATTTACTCCACTTCGTACTGGACGCAACAAGTGAGATGTTTGGTTGTTTTGGTGTCGACTCAGTTTTAGAAAAACTTTGCCGATGTAGAGAATTATAAACGTGGGGTGTGGGGGCCACACCCACGTTCAACAGCAAATTGACGTGGGACGTGCGTGAAACAACCCAAAGCCCACCCACATGAAACAATTCGTATCCCACGCTCCAGCGAGATTCAAGTTTGATTCTTTTGACCACATCTCAGCTATATATATACCTTTTATTTGGTTCCTAGGGAAGTGTGCAAGAGGAGAAAAAACTACAGAGGGCTTAGTCGGCTAGGGTTACTGCAAGGGGAGAAAATGACATGTGTGGGAAAGATCAAAGGTGTTTTTCAAGCGGCTTTTGAGAGAAATTGAGAGCTTGTTTGAGGGTTTTATTTGTAAGACTTTATGTGTTTGTAAACACTATTTATATTCTCTTTCTCTCTAATAGTAGATCTCCCCCCTCCTTGCCCCGTGGACGTAGGCAACTTACCGAACCACGTAAAATTCGATGTCTTGTTGTGATTTGTAATAGCTTCTTTGGTTCCCTTGACAAGTCAGTCCTAGAACTAATTAGAGGAATAGTGTATATCCAACTTTATTGAGATATATCACTGTTGATTCTTGTTTCCTTTGTGAAACAGGGATTTAGTTGTGATCTTACTCTCTTTCTTGTGCACCAGTAGTGCTGCCGAAATTTCCGCTGCGCACAGTAAGCTATTGATAATTTCAAGATTCAAAGGTGGTTGTGATGGAGGTTTAAGTAAAAAGTTTCTGACTGTAACACACCTGAGAATTTTAACCGACTCTTAGGCTAAGATAGCAAGCACCATGTCTTATCTTCAGGATTTAATTTAACTTAAAATCCAAAATTAAAGAAAAAAACTCTAATAAAAGACTTCTTCAAAGACTGTTGTAAACCTGAAGTACAACTAATTAAACTAACAAGCGACCAAACCCTAACCAGATAAAACCCAATATTGCTTCAGTTTTGCTTTGATTGTAAATCTAGGGTCCTTTCAAACATGGGTATGGTCCAAGGAAATATGAACAAGATCCTATTATAAATTCTCGGTGAGAAATGGGGCATTTAGTAATATATCCTTTTTGATCATACATTTAAGCTCATGAAACCAGGAGTCACCCACCAAATCTATATTAATTGAATGTTCAAATAACTAACATATATTAATTTACAATATTTTTGTCATGATTTTCATTTCTTCCACCTTTTTACTTCTTATTTCCAACTTTTTTCCGAAGCAAACCAGCACCCCTGTTATTTTCCCGCTTTTATTTATTTACATTTTACCCTCACAGACTATAGAAGTATCAAAGCGCCAACAGAAGCTCAGGGAAGTCCCTGGAAACACAGAAAATAACTTAAAGTTGGAAGCGGCAGAATCCAAGCTGCAAGAGTTGAAATCAAACATGGCAGCATTAGGTAAGGAAGCAGTTGCTGCAATGACTGAGGTTCAAGCCCAACAACAAAGGTTAACTTTACAGCTACTTTTGGTGATGGTATGTTTTTAATTATCTAAAATGGTGCTTTGATCACACCACTTTCAGCATTCCAATGGTAGCTTAGCCAAGAACTTTTTGTGTTTTATCCCCTTCTGATTTAAAGATTGAAGCAGAGCGAACCTATCATCAAAGGATGGCAGCAATACTTGAACAGCTTGAGGGAGAGGCAAGTTAATTAATATGCCCAGGAGCTCTTTTGTTGTATTGTTTGCATAACATGCTTCAATGGAGTTGAACTTTAAACTTTTTTGTTGTATTATTGAAGGAACTGGATTATTCCAATTTCATAATCTTTTCGCTGCTCTTTCTCTAATGTTCATTTACGTTAACAGATGACGTCTGAGTTCCTAAGAAATGAAGTGTCTCCTCGCCCTGTCATGAAAAACTGTATGCCTTCACCACCGTCATATGAAGAAGACAGTGGCATGTACGTCTCCCAAAATGATGGGCCAGCTGAGTCCATGGAATACTTTCTAGCCGAAGTACAAAGCTCAAATTTTCTGTGCTCAATGCTTATCAAGGTGTTCTAATTAGTAATAGGCATCTAAAACATCTGCATGTATATTTTCTATTCTTCACTGTCTTGCAGGTTATGGTTTCATTTCAGGCTGAGACAGATGCTGAGATTAACCTGTCAGCTGGCGACTATGTTGTTGTAAGGAAGGTACACAATTATTGTTACGCTAGAGAGATCTTTTGCATAATGGTTTTCTGCTGATACTGCCTCTTGCTCTATATATATATGATGAGACGAAAATTGTAGAGTCATTTGCCCGTGGGAATTACATCTTGTGCCCGTGGGAATTACATCTTGCGGAGCAATTTACATCATACCATCACTTGTTAAAATTGATAATTGATAATTGTTGTACGGGTATTGTATGGACAATTTGAATGGACAATTTGGAAGGCTTCTAATTAGTGACGTGAAGAAACAGACTTAAGTAATGGAAGGAACCTGTGACAGGGTATTGTATTTGAGTGGTCCTCATAATGCGGGTAGTCATTTATCGTAAGTGTTCATAAAAGGCGTAGGCAGTTTTCTGCTTGCGTATGCCCCAGGAAAGTGTTCACTGACATTGCCTTAAATTAACACTTCGTAGCCTTCTTCCCTCCCTCACGAAGCCACTGAGAAGGAACTAAGTCGCGCACCTTTTCGGATTTCTATTAGTTTGATATTTTGTAGAATCTGAAAAAAGACAATCTGGCAAGCAAATAGAGTCTTTCCAAGGTGGATTTGGTTTTTCTACCATTTGCCTGCATAGTAACCATGTAGTTCTCTTCCGCATGAGTGTTAGCTGAAATTCTAAATGAGCTAATTGTGATTATTGCTGTCTGCAATTCCGTGTTCATGATTTTCCTCACAGGTATCCAGCAATGGATGGGCAGAAGGTGAATGTAAAGGCAAAGCTGGTTGGTTCCCGTATAGAAATATTCAAAGACGAGAGCGAGTTCTCGCAAGTAAGATTACTGAAGTATATAGGAATATCCTTCCTTAAGTATCTAGTCTGCTTCATGATCACTTGAAGCTTTAATCAGAGGCTATAAAGCTAACAGGCCACCATTCATGGACTGGAGGAGTTGGTGTCTTCCTATTATTGTGTACTGTACATTGGAAATTGTTTTAGTGGCATGTTCCTTCTTCTGTTTCTTCTGAAGGAAAATTGTCTGTACAGCTGTTTTTGGAGTGATGTAATGTGATACGTTAGGCCTCTGGTGAGTATTGTTTCATAGACTGCGATTAAGGCATGCAAACGTCCATTTTTTTGTGAATAGTATGGTAAGGTGATGGTTAATATCCAGTGTTAATTACACACACATTAAAAAAATGATGTTACATTAATATCAACAGGATACTATATATTATCCTAACAATTATTGGTCAGGTGGATATTGATAACAATATTTTGCCCATGATAAATAATTTGGATGAGGATAAAATTATTCTTTTGTTTTTTTTTTTCTTTGCTTGGCTTCTTTCAACAAAACACACACATATGTTCTACTACAATGACTCTTAGACTTCTTAACAAAGACTATTGAACTTCCCAACAACATTCACACATCTAACATATTCACGCATTTGGCTACTCAAATAACTACATGACCTTTCCAATTCTCAAGGTAATTAATCAAGACTTTCAACATTCTCCTTAAACTTGATTCTTCAATCACGCCGAGCTTGCCTTGCAATAAAGTAAACACATCATGCTTCAATGACCTTGTAAATATGTCAGCCACCTAATCTTGCTATTTCACAAACTCAAGCTCAACTTCCTTGTTCTTTACATGATCAAGGATAAAATAACATTGAGTATCGATATTGTTGATGCACTAGTGATCAGAAAGTCAATTGTATCTGTGGTTGGATGGTGTTGTTGAGTATTGATGAGGGATCGCTTTCTCCCCTAACTTTATATTTGGCTTTTTGAGTGGGGTTGATGAATCTGCACAAGTAGGAACTCGTGAGAGGATGGGGCTTGGTTCCCCCGTGGTTCTTCCAACAATCAAGTTAGCTAATGAACTTGAGTGGGGAAAAATAAAGAACTGTGTTAGTTCTTGTGTGTACAGTATGTCTGCTTAAAGATCAGATTAAGATTCAAATCAAGTCCTGTTTTAGATCAGATCCAATTCTCGATCTCTAATTTGTGTCCTCCGTGAAAGGTAGAAAAGTACCTTCATTTATACCAAGGGTATAAGGGTAGATTGGTCATTTCGGCCGAGCACATGATGGCGGTGGCGAAGTATGGGCTGGCGACTGAGTCAGTACCTACTTTACAGGTATCAGCTAGAGACTGGATAAGCGATCAGCTCAGCATTAAATAGGAAGTGATTGGTGGCATAACAGTGCCTACGTGGTCCGATGAGTCATAAAGGCTATCGAGGATAGAGGCATGATGATGCCTGCCAAGCATTAAATGCGATGTAGACACGTTGCCAGTGGAGAGGCTCGAGGCATAAGTTATCCTTTAACTTCACCGAGAAGTAATGCCTTTTGAGTCGTACTCGCGAGGCGTCCAACAAATGGTCGAGTGGGCTCGTAGCGAGTCGTCTTCGACAAAAGTGGGCGACAAGTACCGCCTTTCGTGTCGACATGAGGGAATGTCGACTCAACAAGTCGGCTAAATTGTCGTCCTTACCGGTCTCTAGCCGCGAACTTGATTTGAGACATAGAATGTAGTACACCTGTCCGTTGCTAGGAAATGGGTTTCTTTTTGCCGAATGGGAATACCATAACAGTTGACCCTTTTCGCTTGGAGTCGGCTTGAGCCAGGTCCATGTGAAATCAAATTAGCTTTTGAACAGACATGGGTGTGCTATGAATGAGAAACTAAAAATTTTCTTTATACTAGATGTGGCTGACGTCACCATACATTCATTTTGGCTGCCACAACTCCACTTTTCTTAGAAAATTACGGGCTGTTCGAGGCAAGTGGGCTGCGTCTTGATCTCAGAGAGGGCACTTTGGATTCTAAGAATTAATCCTAGTCGTTAGACAAGGCTTGATCCGACCATTCAAATCTCGATGGTTGTAAAGCCACTGCCTATATATAGGAATAGGGCCATAAGGTTGGCAGTTATTGTCTCTTCAAATTCCCTTTTTAGAGAACTCAATTTTCTACATTCATCCTTTCCAGTGATCACCTCTGTAATATTCAATGGCATCTGAACCTGTTGATCGACGAGTTCTTTTGGCAGGCATTCACTCCAAGGTGACTTTAGAACAGAAGAGGACGATCCATAGAAGGTTTGATGTTCCTGAGGAATATAGGCTAATGGCCTCGACGAGGTTGGAGGCTAGATATGATCATGGGCTGGAGCGGGGTCCGCTCTACTTGAGGCATCTAGAATTTGACTTGCGATTGCCTCTGCATCCTTTCCTCAAGAAAGTATTCACGACACTGGGAGCATTGCCGGTGCAGATGAAGCCGAACAACATCGCTATCCTAGTGGGTTCGTGGTGATCTGCCACTAGATAGAGATAAGGTCATCCTTGTGGGTCTTGGCCCTATTGGTAGTGGTGAAGGTGAATTAGACTGAGCCGCACTTCCACTTTCAGATGGTAGGGAAGTTCAAGCTCCTTACCGGCCTCCCTGACTCGTACAAGGACTGAAAGGAGAGATTCATCTAGGTTGTGTGGGACGACCTGGAGTTAGGTTGCTCCGATTGGCCCCAGATAATGAGGGATGCACTCATGGGAGGTGAGTTGTCTACGGACGAGAGGGAGGCGTTCGACGTGATCAAGTCATACGATGGCTCTCGCTGAGTCGACCATCTTCTCGATAAGTCGGTCTTGTGAGTTTCCGGTGTGTCGGGTCATGCATGCTACTACCTAGGACCATGAGAAAGCTTTAACCCTCATCATAGGGATAGCTGAGGCGGTTCTGATGCCTACTGTTCCTTTGACTGCTCCTCAAGAGGAGTCGTCTGTAAGGCCTACAAAGCGTCTTCATCGGGACATTCCTCTAATGGTGGCTAAGGCGGTCAAGGAGGAGGAGGCCCCCAGCCTTGTCCATAGACGCAAGAGGCATCCCGAGGGGAAGATGTGGAACATGAGGTATGGGTGGTGGCCGAGAAGCCTAAGACTGAGGTCATCCATCTGGATGATTCGGCTTCGGGGGAACCAGCTGAGGCTCCTCAAGGAGAGGGGGCCGAGACAAGAGCTCATGCCAGCGAAGTGGGGCCGTTCGGTCGTCACGACGAGTCATCCCACCATGGGAAGGAGCCGGCTGAGGAAGAGGCGGAGCCTTCCACGGGTCTAGGATATCCCTTCCCCCATCATGTTAATGAGATCGGAGAAGAGGAATGGAAGAAGATGAGCGCGTACATCATTGGGACTTCAGGGTCGGCCGACGATATGTGCGGGAGCTCGACCCCATGTACCACTTTGAGTTTGCTCACCATCTTGATGCCATGGAGACTGTCCTCGGTTTTCATGTGGGCTAGTTGAGGGAAGTTGAACAATTCTACCTTCCTCAGGATGACGAGTTCTTGAGAGGAGATCCCAATGTCGGCCTCCACTTAAGCCTTCGGAGCTATCTGGTTCGAGGCACTCTTGTGGAGCAGGAGATGTTTGGTCAGATGGAGCACATTCGGACTTCCTATCTTAAGCTCTTAGGGAAGGTTGAATCACTGAAAGCTAGCAGAGGGGTCGACTTGAGGCGGGCTGCTGAGAAGCCAGCCCCGGAAGCTTCCGAGGTTAAGAATATCAGGCAGGAGCTGGAGGATAGCCGGTGGAAGGCTAAGGGACTTGGTGAGGCTCTCAAGGAGAGGGACCGCACTCTAGCGCAGGTCAAAATGGAGAAGCTGCTGGCGATGCATGCATAATGTCAGTTGAACAAAAAGCAAGCAGATCTCGCCAAGTTTTAAGGGGAGGTCGCCCTCCTCAAGTCCGAGGCTTATAGCCAGGAGGTCATTGATGATTATCACCAGAGCTTAACTTGAAAGATCAAAGTGGCGATAGCTTACAAGGCTGGGTACGACTATCTATCAGTGCAATCCAGATAAGGAAACTCTCACGTACACAGTTCGTACCATTAATCCCCAGATATGGAATATAAATGATATTTACACTTAACAATCTAGATACTTCCATTTTACCCCTAATTAAATAGAACTAGTACGTCAGGTGAAAAATCCAAACAAGGAACCCCCCATGTATATACCATGTATTCCAAATGATTAGGAGCTATGTGTTAATATCCACATTCCATCGTTAAATGCTAATGTAGCTATAAAGACAAAATAAACACAAACAAATCATAGTTGACATTATACCTGCTCAAACAGGTGCGGGTAGTCGTGACGCATATCCTCCTCGCGCTCCCAAGAAGCCTCCTCAGCTCCTTTCCAGTTCTTTAACTAATGGAATCATTTTATTTCTAAGCTTATTATCCTCCTTAGCAAGAATACGAACTGGGATCTCAATAGTGGTCAAATCTGCCTGAAGCTCAATCACTAGCACATCTAACACTCTTTGTTGCTCCTCGTCACGTAAATGCTTCTCGGGCATCGAAACATGAAAAACGTTGTGCATGCCCGACATCGATGCTAGAAGATCTAGTTAGTATGAAACGGCTCCAACATGTTCCACAATCTGAAATGGTCTAATGAACCTCAGGGCAAGCTTTCCCCATCTGCTAGATCGTTGAACTCCCTTCATCGGCGATACTTTCAATAACACATAGTCCCCGACCTAGAACTCTAATGGTCGTCGCCTCTGATCCGCATAACTCTTCTGCCGACTCTGGGGTACAAGAATATACTCTCGAATAAATACCACCTTCTCAGTAGTCTGCCTCACGAGTTCTATCCTAAGTAGTAAATAGTCCTCCGACTTTCCCAACAAATAGGTGATCTATAAGGCCTCCCATATAATGCTTCATAAGGTGTCATGCCTATAGTAGGTTGATAACTATAGCTTTAGGCAAACTCAATCAATGGAATATAAACCTCCTAACTGGCCTAGAAATCGATAACGCATCCCTACAACATGTCCTCCAAAACTTGGTTGACCCTCTCTGTTTGGCCATCTGTTTGCAGGTGGTTAACACTGCTATATGATAGTTGGCTATCGAAAGAAATCTAGAAACTCTTCCAGAAATGTGAGATGAAAATTAAGCCTCGATCTGACACAATCATCTCTGGAACTCCATGTAATCGTACTATCTTCCGGATAAAAGTCCTCGCATAGTTCTCCACTGTGTAAGTAGTCTTAATCGGTAGGAAGTGCGCCGACTTCGTCAATCGATCAACAATCACCCAATTTGAATTGCTCCCCTTGTTGGATCTTGGCAAGCCCACAATAAAATTCATAGAAATATCTGCCCACTTCTACTCAGGAATGGGTAAAGACTGTAGGGTTCCTGCGGGTCTATGATGTTCTGTCTTCACTTGCTGACATGTAAAGCACTTAGATACATACTCTACAATCTCTCTACGCATGCCGCTCAATCAAAAATGCCTCTTCAGGTTCGTGTACATTTTAGTTGTTCCTAGATACACTGTGTACCTGGTGCGATGTGCCTCATCAAACAATTTCTTCTTCAACTACGAATTATCTAGCATCAATAACCGACCTTTCATTTGAAGACCCCCATCTACTCCAATGGCCTAATTTGTCTTGGGTTCTTTGGTAATCTCCCATTTCTTGGTTTGAATTGAAGAGTCCTCCAACTGAGCACTGACCACTCCATTCGTCCACAATGGTTGTACGGCTAAAGCTCCCAAAAATACACTGCATCTGCCAATCTCAAGCCTAAACTCAAACTGACTAAGCGTGAGAAGATCTCGATATAACGATGCATCTGTGTAGACTACAAAAGTATTATCACTTCTAGGAATGATCAGCACTAGTTCCGTAGTCAACTTAGTCTTCAAAGTCTCACATGCCTCCTGGCACTCTGGTCTCCAAATAAACTATACACCTTTCTTCGTAAGGTGTGTCAGTAGGGTAACAATCTTTGAAAAGTCCTGAATGAATTTTCCTATAATAGCCGACGATACCCAAAAACTACGAATTTCTGTAACGGTCTTCGGCGGGTCCTAATCAAGAATTGCCTCCATCTTAGTTGGATCAACTGCAATACCCTCCTTGCTGATAACGTAACACAAAAATCCAACCTCAGATAGCCAAAACTCACTTTTGCTAAACTCCACATACAACTTGTGATCCCTCAAAGTTTGCAATGCTAATCGAAGATGCTGCTCATGCTCGGCCTACGATCTCAAATAAATGAGGATGTTATCAATAAACACGATCACGAACTAGTCCAAGCATCGGTCAGCCTAAATAGCATGACAAGAAACTCGAAAGACCTATATCAAATCAGAAAGGCGGTGTTGTGAATGTCCATCTCCCGAACCCGCAACTAATGATAATTGGATTGAAGATCAATCTTCAAGAAACACTTCGCCCCCCACAACTCGTCGAATAAGTCATTAATTGTAAAACCCCACGAATTTGAATATTATGTGATAAATAATAATAAATATATTTTATGGTGATAAATAATATATTTTGATGTTTGAGTATGTTAGGAATTGATTTGAGATCAATTCAGTGTATTATGTGAGTGGAGGAGAGAAACATGCACGAAATACGCACGAAAACAAAAAAAACTATAAAATCTCTGCTAAGTCGACTTATGAGTCGACTTACGATAAGTCGACTTATCAAAGCCGTAAGTCGACTTACTATAAGTCGACTTATCAGATACATAAGTCGACTTATAGGCTGATTTCTAGTTTTTTTAGGTTTCGGGTTATATCCATTTTGTTTTGATCCCAAGCTTATATAAACTCATTTAAACCCTATTTTACTGAACTTTTCAGGAGAATACAGCAGCCACCCCTCCTCTAAAACCCTAGTTCAAGTTTTTGAGTTTTCAAAAGAGTTTGGTGAAGGATTCACTTTGAGGAAAACGAGATCTGTGTTTATAGCAAAGGAAGAGGTTTTACACGCATGTTGGAAGGATCAACAACGACTTAAGGCAAGATTATCTTCGTCCAAACTCAACCCCATGGTTAAATAACTAGTTGTAGTTGTTAAAATGATGTTTAATATGTGTTTTCATGTTTAAATCTTAACTTGTGATGTTAAAAGTTAGATTCTTAATATTAAAACTTAAATACATGCTAGATCTGTTACTTTTCCTTGTTGTTTATGATAGAATCATGATCATGATCATTAGGATTTCATTTAATTTCATTTTTAATCTTATAAACATGCTTAATTTATGTGTAAAACCCTAGTTTGATGTTTAATTATCTTTTTTAAGTTAATTAATCATGCTTAAACCTTAGGTAAGTGTTCCTAATTAGTCTAATCATGTTTAAACGAACTTTTATGCTTATGCCCTTTGTCAAAAATAATAATAATCATGCTATGATAATTATGTAATTTTTCATGTCAATATTGAAAATCATGGATAATCATGTAGTTATCCCTAATCTATTTTAATGCAAGTATTAAACCATGTGATTGACCTTTTTTAATTAGTTTTGGATGTTTATAACCTATTTCCTATGACTCATGTTGTTTAGAATGAGTTTTGTTTGAGATACAACATAGAAAACATCGAAACGACAATCTAGAATTCGACTAAGTCGACTTATGCCAGGCATAAGTCGACTTACGGGCAATTTCCAGATCATTTCCAATTTGTTTTTACACTGTTTTGAACACGTTCGAGGGATTCAAGCCGTACTTTTATACACATCTATTCACGAATACACAAGTATAGTGTTGTTGCATACACATGAATATCCCGATGGGGATTTTGACAAGTATTGATCCGATTACACTTGAGTTAGAGGTGGTGGTTTACACAGTTTACATACATATGGATATCGTGATGAGCACTGCTCAACACTATTTGAGATAGTTCGTCGATATACCATTCGTACAAAAATTGATTACACAGTTTATACCTATATATGGGTTTGTGCATTGATATTCCAATAGTACTGACCATTGAATCATGTTTGAGGATGCTTGACCTAGCAGTCTGTCCCACACAAGGGTACGATGAGGCTGGTGAGCTGTATTTCTAGGATGCCTATTTGGTAGTCCGTCCCGCACTCATGTTATACACTGAGTTGCGATGAGACTAATGAGCCGAGTACACAGTTAGGATGCTGACTTAGTAGTCCATCCCGCATGATACTGCGATGAATCATAACTTGCACGGATTTGCATGGTAATGATTTCTTGATAGCCTGAGTCCATGGTGGATGCTAGTTATGTATAAGACTCATAGCTAAGATATAAGAATGAGATACTTTACTCTTAAAAGTATATGGGATTATATGTTAGTATTTATTCTATCTTCCTAGTGATAGTGGAAGATATTATAAATACGATGTATTGATGTCTTTATTTTCTTTACCGTTTTCTTTATTTTCTTAGGTTGAGATCAATGATTAGCGATTCACAATTTAAGATATATGGTATATACATGAGGGTTTCCTTGTTTGGATTATTTTGCTCGATGTATTACGTCTCGTGTTGAGGATTTCTAATTATTGATTTCTTTTATATTGTTTATCTCTAGATCGGTATTAATGTTTAGGCATCTACAATTTGAGACATATGGTATATATATGAGGGTTTCCTTATTTGGATTATTTCGCTTGACGTACTACGTCTTGTGTTGTAGGTTTCTAAATGTTAATTCCACTTAGAGACGAGGGGAAATGATCTAGGTAAACTATGCTTAATAGATAAAGTCTTCACTCCACCTAGTAGCCCTTCCCCTAGGGACGGATGGAGGTAAACTTACTGTAGCTTTCTAATGCTCTTGTTGTTGTTGTTTTTTTTTGTTTCTCTTCTTTTAGGTGGTACAGAGGCACGGAAAATCGCACGATGATGGAGTTCTTGCATAGTCGTCGTCACATGAGTTTTAGAGACTCCACAGTAGATCTTCATTTATTTTATTCAAACATTAGAATTTTATTCTCATATTGTAAAGGCAGTGTGTCTTAGTACAATTTTAGTTGATTCATGTTGACATTCTCATTATTTCAGTTATTAGATGGTTTACACTTGATACATGATTCTTTTTATTTATGAGATATATCATGTATATTGCATTCATTTCCATAGTTTGCATGTTTTGTACCTGCAATTTTATTTAATTCCACTAGAGGATATTACTGTAATTGGTGAAATGTGTTTATGCATAGTGTGGGTGAATGACAGGTTTGGTATCTTAGGGTTCACCATGGACTGTAGTCTTTTGTGAAACCAGGGAGCGTTACAGTTAGTATTAGAGCTCTAATTTCAGCATCCTTAGGATCATCCTGTGTCGAGTCATGGAGCTAGAATAGAGTTTCTTAGGATTCATGTATAGAGTCTGCTAGGAATTTCTAGAATGAGTGAGGACGTTATATACATATATTCCAAAAATTATAAATTTTTTATGATGACTATTTGCTTTGAATTATAAAGCATACGGTGAATGAAAAGTGATACTATTTTTTATTAATATATGTTTTATTCTCATGTTTGAGATTCTACTGTGTTTAACAAGCTCTCCTCCTGATAACATAAATGTCAGGACGAGGATGTGGTCGAGGTAGAACTCGTACCTGGGGAGCTGGGCGAACAAAGCCCGAGCCGCAATAGGCTCCACAGTATTTGATCGACTTAGTAACACCGATTGCATAGGTAGAGACTAGCAACTCTCAAGGAACGAGTAACGAGTAAGATTACACTTTCTCATATTCCACCACCAGTCATACCAGTCGTACCTATTGAAGAGACAATACCGACGATTACACCATCACCACAACCAGTTGTTAATAGAGCCACAGAGCAGGAAGTTTGGCTCTGTAAGAATGAGAAAGACATCAAGAGATGAGAGCACTAGAGTTTTTGGGCATATAGGATTCAGTTGCAGCTTATAAATGGAAGGAATATGTTGGAATTATTTTTAGATATGCTGAACGTCAACTCAGTACATAAGCGGAGATTAGTTATATTCACCTTAAAGGACGACGCCAGAGGATAGCACCAATTTTATTTTATTCTGGAGTAGTGAATATCAATTTCATGGATGGATTTCATCTACTATTTCGATAAGCAACTAGAACTAACCCGATTGGGGCAAGGAGATGTACTAAGAGTTAATTTTGGAAGTAGGAATTTCCAGAGACCAGGACAAGGACAAGAAGCAATTTTCAAGACCAAGAGGACCCCGGTAACAGGGTAATAATTTTCATCACCACCAGCAAAATAGTGGTTAGGGTCAACAGTCGCAGGGCCACAGTTACGACCAGTAGCAGAGGATTGAGGCACCACCTACCATTCCGAGGACCAAGGGGCTAGTAGGCCAGATGCACACTATCCAAGTATTTCCTGAGGGATAGATAGTCCCATAGATTTCACCGCCAGTAGCACCGCAGTCGCTAGCCACTAACAGAGTTTATGCAGTCGTACCGCGTGATCATGATGCGAGTGGAGCTTTCTTAGTGATTATTCCTTTCTAGCTCAGATCTTGTTCGATTCAAGAGCTTCATATACTTTTATTCATACCTTCATGGATCGGTTTCAGCTAGTTGCATATCCCTTAGACTTTTTGTTATCCGTTTCTACTCCTTTAGGGGAGGTATCCCTATTAAGAGTATCTGTAGGAGATGCATCATTAGTCTAGATGAGTCCGAGTTTATTTTTAATCTAATAGTTTTTTGGATGTTAGAGTTTAACATCATTCTTGATATGGATTGGCTATCATCCTACCATGTTAGTATCGATTGTTTTTCTAAAACAGTCAGCTTGCGAGCGTCCGATGAGTCTGAGTTGATAGTAGCGACCTCATAGGGTAACCAGTTTACTGAGTTAATTCTGGTGTACATCAAGGAAATGATGCTGAGGGATCAGAGTGCCAATTTATGTAAGACTAGAGTTGTCTCATATTATCAGGATGTTTTTCAGGACATACTTGGGTTACCTCCTGTGAGAGTGGTTGAGTTTTGCATCGAGTTGTAGTCGGGCACAACACCAATCTCCCGAACACCCTATAGTATTGTACCTGCTGAGATGAGGGAGCTACAGACTTAGCTAGATGAGTTGTTATCTCAGGAATTTATTCGCCAGGGGCATTCTCTGAGGGGAGCGACGGTTCTCTTGGTGAAGGAGAAGTACGATAGTACGCGCCTTTGTATAGATTATAGTGAGTTGAATAAGGTCACTATCCGGAATCAGTATCTACTACCAAGGATTGATGACTTGTTCGACCAGCTGCATGGAGCTCAATATTTCTCAAAGATTGATCTTTGTTTTAGCTATCACCAATTACGAGTTCGGGAGATTGATATTCCTAAAACCGCCTTTTTGACTCGATATGGGTCCTTCGAGTTTCTTGTCATACCATTTGGGCTGACCTATGCACCCGATGTATTCATGAATTTGATGAACTGGGTTTTCCATCCATATTTAGACAAATTCGTGATCGTATTCATCTATGGCATTCTTGTCTATCCTAGATCGAAGACAGAGCACGAGCAGCATCTTCGATTGGCATTGCAGACCTTACGGGGCATCAGTTATATATCAAGTTCAGCAAATACGAGTTTTGGCTTTTTGAAGTCATATTTTAGGGCCATGTCATCATTAAGGAGGGTATTGCGGTAGACCCAGCAAAAGTGGAGACAATATTTAATTGGGAGTCACCGAAGACAGCTTCAGAGATCCGTAGTTTCTTTGGTTTAGTAGGCTATTACAAGAAGTTTATTCATGATTTCACAAAGAGTGTGACGCCACTTACACGCTGTAATGACCATGAATTTTCAATACTAATTAAAATAATTTTTATAAATATTTAATTATTATTTTTAAAAGAGTATTTATATTTTCTTGATTTTCTAGAATTTTCCACGATTAAAAGTCCAATTTTATATTTATTTAAAGAATTTTGAAAATTATAAATTAACTTGTTACGGTGAAACCATTTAAACTAATATATGTTTAATTACTATTATTGTTATTATCAGTATAGTTAATAATATAATAATTATTTACTAATTATTTCTAAATTTTGCTAATTAATTTCTTAATTATGTTTTAATTTATAACCCTAATCCCATGCCCTATAGAATCACATATCTTTCTCTCTTCCCCTATTTTTCCCAGAACAGCCTCATCCTTCATCCCTAGCCGCCAACTCCATTGGATCCACCCAAATCCCATCACCTCCCAACTCCGAAC
>BQKN01000525.1:33048-70767 GCA_022839385.1 Asparagus kiusianus | reverse complement strand
ATGGATCATCAGAGTTTGAAGTACATTCTCTCTCAGAAAGAGCTAAATCAGAGTTAGCAATGATGGGTTGAGTTTATCAAAGACTACGAGTTTGTGATTCAGTATCATCCAGGGAAGACTAATGTTGTAGCAGACGTATTGAGTAAGAAGCATCGTCATCGGATTGCAGCTTTGAGGTGCTCGTTATATCGATATCTTCACACCCTTAGCCAATTTTATTTTAGGCCGGAGATCGGTGGGAGCAACGCATTTCTAGGAGTATTATCCATGCAGGTATCTTGGAGTGATAGAGTGATCAGAGCTTAGCTAGAGGACTCTTGGATTCAAACATAAAAGGGAGAGATTTCCAAAGAGCAAAAAGCTGATTGGACCATTGGAGAAGATGAAGGACTTCGGATGAAGGGCCGATTAGTAATACCAAGTGATCTGCAGTTGAAGAAAGACTTATTCGACGAGGCATATCGTACCAAGTACACAGTGCATCCAAGCACGATAAAAATGTATAAGACCCGAAGAGACACTTTTGATAGAGTGGCATGTGTTGGGAGATGGCAGAGTATGTTGCTAAGTGCTTTACCTACCAACAAGTGAAGGTATCACATCAGATACCGACAAAAACCCTACAGTTTTTATCCATTTTGGAGTGGAAGTGGGCAGATATTTCTATAGACATCATTGTAGGATTGCCGAGATCAAAGAAGGAGAACGATTCAGTTTGGGTAATAGTTGATCGGTTGACAAAGTCAGCACATTTCATTCCGTGAAGACGACTTACACAGCGGAGACTTTTACGAGGATATTCATCTAGGAGATAGTGAGATTACATGGAGTTCCAGAGATAATTATATCAGACCGAGGCTTGGTTTTTACTTTACACTTTTGGAGGAGCTTTCAAAACTCATTCGGTAGCCAGTTGTCGTATTCTAGTGGTTTTCACCCGCAGACTGGTGGACAAACAGAGAGAGTCAACCAAGTGTTGAAGGATATGTTGCGGGCTTGTGTTCTAGTGGTTTCCACATCCTATTAATTGAATTCTCTTATAACGACAGTTACTAAGTGACAATTGGTATGGCACCGTATGAGACGTTATACGGAAGGCCTTGTAGATCGCCTTTTTGCTGCGTAGAACCAGAGGACAGCCTATCGTTTGGACCGGAGTTAGTGAGACAGACTACAGAAAAAGTAGCAATAATTTAGGAGTGTATTTTGCAACGCAGAGTCTTCAGAAGAGTTATGCAAATCAGAGATGATGACCATTAGGGTTCTAGTTTTGGGACTATGTATTGTTAAAAATATCGCCAATGAAGGGAATTCAGTATTTTAGTAGACGGGGAAAAGCTTGCCCCAAGGTATATCGGTCCATTCAGGATAGTCGAGTGCATTGGATCCGTTTCATATCGGCTAGATCTTCCAGCATCGATGTTGAATATGCACGATGTCTTCCATGTTTCGATGCTTAAGAAGCATCTCGTGACGAGGAGTAGCAGTGAGTAATAGACGCGCCAGAGGTTGAAATACATGATGATTTGACTACTATTGAAATTATTGTTTGTATTCTTGCTAAAGAGGACAAGAGACTTAGAAACAAGTGATGCCTTTAGTTAAAGTTCAATGGAATCGGAATGGAGCTGAGAAAGTTTCTTAGGGCGCGATGAGGATATGCATCACGATGACTTATACCTATTTGAGCAAGTAAATTGTTTGTATATGATTTGCCTATGATTATCTATATGCTCATATCTATACTTAACGCTAGAATGATAATATTAGCACTTAGCTCCTAATTATTCATAACACATGCTATATATATGGGGGGTTTCTTGGTTGGATTTTTCGCCCGACGTACTTCTTCCGCTTAGTTATGGGTTAAGTGTGAGTATTTGCATTCTAGACTGTTAAGTATAGACATTGAGGAGGATTCTTGGGAGCGTGAGGAGGATATACGTCGTCACTTCCCACACCTATTGAGCAGGTAAATTAATTGATTGATTATGATTTACACTTGTTTATGATTTGTTTATATATCTATACTTAACGCTAAAATGGTGATATTAGCACTTAGCTTCTAATTATTTGGAACACATTGTATATATATGAGGGGTTTCTTGTTTGGATTTTTCGCTTGACGTACTTATTCCGGTTAGTTAGGGGTTAAGTGGGAGTATTTGCATTCTAGACTGTTAAGTATAGATATCGAGGAGGATTCTCGGGAGCACAGAGATGTTATGCATCGTGACTACCCACACCTGTTAGAGCATGTGGATTAATTGATTTGGTATTTATGGTTATCTATATATTTAGATTTGCATTTAAAGCTAGAATGGGTATATTGACACTTAGCTCCTAATCATTCGGAACACATGGTATATATATAGGGGGTTCCTTGTTTAGATTTTTCGCCCGACGTACTAGTTCCGTTTAGTTAGGGGTTGAGTGGGAATATCGGCATTCTAGATTGTTAACTGTAGATACTAATATGTTTTATATTTAGGGATTAATGGTACAAGATATGTATGGGAGGGTTTACTTGTCTGGATTATCCCATCTTAGTGCTTTTCTCATATTATTAATCCCTAAGATATATTTACGAAATTTTGAGGACGAAATTCTTGTAAGGGGGAAGAATGTAAAACCCCGTGAATTTGAATATTATGCGATAAATAATAAAAAATATGTTATATGGTGATAAATAACATATTTTGATGTCTAAGTATGTTAGGAATTGATTTGAGATCAATTCAGTGTATATATGTGAGTGGAGGAGAGAAACATGCACGAAATATGCACGAAAATAGAAGAAAAACTGTAAAATCTCTGCTAAGTCGACTTATGAGTCAACTTACGATAAGTCGACTTATCAAAGCCGTAAGTCGACTTACCATAAGTTGACTTATCAGATACGTAAGTCAACTTATAGGCTGATTTCTAGTTTTCTTTTGGGTTTCGAGTTATATCGGTTTTGATTAAATCCTATACTTATATAAACTAATTTAAACCCTATTTTACTGCACTTTTTCATGAGAATATAGTAGCCACCCCTCCTCTAAAACCCTAGTTCAAGTTTTGGAGTTTTTGAAAGAGTTTGGTGAAGGATTCGCCGAGAGGAAGGCGGGATCTGTGTTTGTAGCAAAGGAAGAGGTCTTGCACGCGTGTTGGAAGGATCAACAGCGACTTGAAGCAAGATTATATTCATCCAAACCCATCCCCATAGTTAAATAACTAGTTGTAGTTGTTAATATGATGTTTAATATGTGTTTTCATGTTTAAATCTTAACTTGTGATGTTAAAATGGATTCTTGATGTTGAAACTTAAATACAATCTAGATCTGTTACTTTTCCTTGTTGTTTATGATAGAATCATAATCATGATCATTAGGATTTCATTTAATTTCATTTTTAATCTTTTAAACATGCTTAATTCATGTGTAAACCCTAGTTTGATGTTTAATTATCTTTTTTATGTTAATTAATCATGCTTAAACCGTAGGCCAGTGTTTCCTAATTAGTCTAATCATGTTTAAACGAACTTTTATGCTTCTCTCCTTTGTCAAAAAAAAATAATCATGCTATGATAATTATGTAATTTTTCATGTCAATGTTGAAAATCTTGGATAATCATGTAGTTAACCCTAATCTCTTTTACTGCAAGTGTTAAACCATATGATATGACCTCTGTTAATTAGTTTTGGATGTTTATAACCTGCTTCCTATGACCCATATTGGTTAGAATGAGTTTTGTTTGAGATACACCGCAGAAAACATCGAAACGACAATCTGGAAGTCGACTAAGTCGACTTATAAGTCGACGTGCCATAAGTCGACTTATGCCAGCCATAAGTCGACTTACAGGCAGAATTTTAGATCGCTTCCAATTTGTTTTTACACTGCTTTGAGACGTGTTCGAAGGATTCGATCCGTACTTTTATACACGTTTATTCACAAATACACAAGCACAGTGTTGTTGCATACACATGAATATCCCGATGGGGATTTTGACAACTATTGATCCGATTACACTTGAGTTAGAGGTGGTTTACATAGTTTACATACATATGGATACTATTTGAGATAGTGTGTCAATATACCATTCGTACATAAATTGATTACATAGTTTATACATATATATGGGTTTGTGCATTGATATTCTAAAAGTACAGGCCATTGAGTCGGGTTTGAGGATGCTTGACCTAGCAGTCCGTCCTGCACCAGAGTGTGATGAGGCTAGTGAGCCATATTTCTAGGATGCTTATTTTGTAGTCTGTCCCGCACTCATGTTACGCATTGAGTTGCGATGAGACTAATGAGTTGAGTACACAGTTAGGATGTCGACTTGGTAGTTTGTCCCGCATGATACTGCGATGAACCATAACTTGCACAGATTTGCATGCTGATGATTTCTTGATAGCATGAGTCCGTGGTGGATGCCAGTTATGTTTAAGACTCATTGCTGAGATATAAGACCCACAAATACTTTTCTCTTAAAAACATATGGGATTATATGTTAGTATTTATTCTATCTTCGCAGTGATAGTAAAAGATATTATAAATACAATGTATTGATGTCTTTATTTTCTTTACTGTTTTCTTTATTTTCTTAGGTTAAGGTCAATGATCAGCGATTCACAACTTGAGACATATGGTTTATACATAAAGATTTCCTTGTTTGGATTATTTCGCTCGACGTACTATGTCTCATTTTGTGGATTTCTAATTATTGATTTTATTTAGATTGTTTATCTCTAGATCGGTATTAACATTTAGGCATCTACAATTTGAGATATATGGTATATACATGAGGGTTTCCTTATTTGGATTATTTTGCTCGACGTACTACATCTCGTGTTATAGATTTCTAAATATTAATTCCACTTCGATACGGGGGAAAATGATCTAGGTAGACTATGCTTAATAGATAGAGCTTTCACTCCACCTAGTAGTCCTTCCCCTGGGGGCGGATAGAGGTAATCTTGCTATAGCGCTCTGACACTCTTTTTGTTATTCTTTTTGTTGTTTCTCTTCTTTCAGGTGGTACAGAGGTACGCAGAGCCGTAGAATAACGGAGTTCTTGCATAGTCACCATCACATGAGTTTTAGAGACTCCACAGTAGATCTTTATTTATTTTATTCAGACATTAGAGTTTCATTCTCAAATTGTAAAGGCAATGTGCCTTAGTAGATTTTAGTTGATTCATATTAACATTCTCATTATTTCAATTATTTGATGGGTTACACTTGAGACATGATCCTTTTTATTTATGTGAAATCTTTTCTATATCATGTCTATTACATTCATTTCCATATTTTACCTATTTTGTACCTACACTTATATTTGATTCCACTAGAGGACATTACTATGATTGGTGAAACGTGTTTATGCACAGTGTGGGTGCATGGCAGGTTTGACATCTTTAGGTTCATCTTAGACTGCAACCTTGTGTGAAACTAGGGGGCGTCACATTAATCCTCGGTAATGGATACCTGTTTCGAATGAAGAACTTATTCAAATCATGATAATCGATACACAAACGCACGTTGTTGTCCTTCTTCTTCACGAAGAGGACTAATGCTCCCCATGGAGAATGACTCCGGCGAATAAAACCTAGATATATAAGCTTATTTAATTAAGTCTACAGCTCCCTCATCTCAGCGGGTACCATAAGATAAGGTACATGGGAGATCTGTGATGTCTCCGGATGTAACTCGATGCAGAACTCAACCTCTCTCACTATAGGAAATCCAGGTATGTTCTGAAAGACATCTTGATACTCTGAGACTACTATGGTCTTGCATAAATCGGAACCCCGATCCCACAATGTATGCCAGAAATGACTCCCTAAACTGGTTGCCCTGTGAGGTTACTACTATCAACTTAGACCCTTTGAACGCTCACACATTGACTATTTTAGGAAATAGTCGATACTAATATAGTAGGACAATAATCAATTCATACCAAGGATGACATCCAACTCTGACGTGCACAAGACGATCAAATTAATCAGAAACTTCTACTCATCTAAGCTGACAATGCCTCTCCTACAGATACTCTATAATAGGGATGCATCTCCTAATGGAATAAAAACTGACAAAAGAATGTCTAGGGGATGTGTAACTAACTTAAGTCTATCCGTGAGAACATAAAAAAATAAAAAGGAAGGTGAAACTCCTGAATCAAAGAGACACAAGTTGGGAAGGAGTTCACAAGGAACGTACCTTCTACTACGGCCTCGTTCTCATTATGATCATGCGGTACACATCATAAAGTCGACCGGAAGCTGTGGTCTGCTGAACTGAAGGCTCTGTAGTATCTGAAACTATCTGTCCATGTAGTAACTCCTTATTAGCATGCACCTGACTCCGATCCTCAGAACTGATGGTGGTGCTTCCAGTCTCTCTTGCTAGCCTTGGCTTCGGTTATGGTGCTTACCCTAACCCTTGCCCTGCTGGCTTCCCGCAAGTGCACTATGACACTCTGCGGCTCTATGACCGAACTTGTGACAGTGAAAACAAGCACCCTAAAATTTGTGTTGTTTCGACGCTCTCTGGTCCTGCTATGATTTTTGACCCTTTTCCTGCTGTCCTCCTGTCGGCGTGCTGCGGTAGTCCCTGGCTAGATGTCCATACTTGTGGTAATGATAACAATTTTCTAGAAACCTGTGCCGCTTTAGCGCTTTCTGATCCTGTTGTCGTTCAAGATAAGCACCTTGTTGCTGCTGCTACTGATCATTCAAACGAGGTTCACTCTGCTACTGAGATCCTCCAGGTCCTGTAGACAATCTTTTGCCCTTGCCCTTATTCCTGAATTGTTTTACTTTAGGGCTTCTAACTTGCTATGTGGTTCTGTCAACAACTGGTGGTGGCGATGGTGTAACCATCAGTGATGCCTCTTAACAGGCATGGCTGGTGCGACTGGTGGTGGAACTTCAGATGAAGGTATTGCTGGTGGAATCTGGTTTGCTATTTGCTCCTCTAGTGATGCTAGTCTAGCTACAATTAGCGCTATAAGGTCGATCAGATATTGTGGAGCATGTTACGACTCGGGCTCTGGCTCAGCTTGCCCAGCTCGCCCTAACATCTATAATTTCAGGAGGAGAGCTTATAAAACACAGTAGAGACCTCAAGCAAAATAACGAACATATAACTAGGTAAGTCATATCACGTATCATTCACGCAAATACTTTTCAATCAAAGTAAAATAGTTATCACACAAAAATTCATAATTTTTGAGTTATACATATAACGTCCTCACTCAATCTAGGAATTCCTAGTGGACTCTATATATGAATTCTAGGAAACTCTATCCTAGTTCTACGACTCGACACATGATGGTCCTAAGGATGCTTGAACCAGAGTTCTGATACCAACTATGACGCCCATGTTTTCACACAAGGCTGCAGTCCAAGGTTTCACATAGTGCAACAACACGTTTCACCATCACAGTAATATCTGTCTAATATAAACAACAATAAATAAGTGTAGGTACAAAGTATATAAATATAGGAATGCAATGAACATGATTAAGGAATGAGAGAATCCAATAATAATATAATCACGTTCCAACTGAGTAAAAAAAGTACAACTGATAAACTAAAACCACTGTGAAGTATCTCAATACATAGAGTCAAATAAAATAGTACTAAGGCACTCAGTCTTTAAAAAATGAAATATATCTCAAAGTGTCTGAAAACAAATAATAAAACACTGTGGATTTCTAAATAACTACTAATAATATATGACGGATGCTATGCTGAAAGTCCGTCAACCTGCTACTCTCCGGACACCTAGCTTGCTGCCTGAAAAGAGGGGAAACAACGAGAGTTAAGATGCTAGCGAGATCATCTCCACTGCCCCCAAGGGGGAGGGGGTTAGGATTATATAAAAGTACAAGTTAGTACATATAGATATATATGAATCATCTATCCTGTGTAAACCACAATACAATATACCCCTTTCATAATATATCAAAACGATGAACTACATTCATAAGAATTTTTTGTTTAATACTCAAGCTATTAAATATTTCACAATGATATCGTTTATAAAAATCCTACAACTCATCACATCATCGTGCGGATTAACATTGTTGATGTCTGTGAACACACAGTTGAAGAGGGTCTTCCATTGATGACAAAGGTTGGGAGGATAAGAGACGAGGCTGACTTCTCCTCCGACTCTACGCCCGATTTTGAGCGCGCGGGGTGGACTGATAGCCTGCACATGTAAGAACCGTAGGAGTACGGGGTTAATTTCCCCCGTGGTACCTCCGATGGTCAAGTCAGTTGGGAACTTAAGGAGGGTTTTTTGAGAGGTCCCTGGGCCATTGAGGACCTTGCAGGGGGTTCCTCCTTAAGAGTTATTAAATTTTCTCTTTATGTAAAAAGAAGATCGAAAAGGGAGTAAAGCTCAGGTGTAAGAAGTAGAGATCAGCCTCCTCTGCCCTTACCCTCCTTACCTCCTTTTTATAGTCCATTGCCTCTGAGATTTAAGCTTTTCTTTTGCATAGGAGGGCGGTTGCAGGGTGGGTAGATAGACTGCTGAGTCATCCTTCTCCTTCCAGATGTCGGCTGGCGATTAGAAGGGAAGCCATTCGAATACACGAGAGAGATGTCCTCTCAATATCCTGAATTTGATAGATGACACAGAGTAGAGGATAGGCATGCTGCTCGATCGTCCTTACCTCTCCAGATAGCGGTTGGTGATTGGAGGGAAAGTCATTTGAGCCCAGAAGAGCATCATGGCGATCCCAGAGAAGTGACTTGTGAGTAGAATAAGCGACTTGTGCAGGCGATTTGTTAGAGCTGATAACTTGATGTGACTGATCAGTGCTGTTGTGTTGATTGACATCTGAGGTTAGCTTAGCTGGATCTTATCCCCTTAGTAGAGGCGAGTCGGTTCGTGAGTTGTCTTTGTGATTTCCCGACTCAATAGCCGAGTGAGATTCGGGTCGAGTGTATAGTCGAGACGTCTGCTAGAGGATTCGTCTTGATTACGAGGGACCGACTGGTCCCATACATCGAGTCGGTAATGATGATCCTTAGTCAAAAATGACTCGTCCGCTCGACTGGCCGATAGACTTGCCCTTGGCTAGGCTTTGGAGCCTCTAAGCTGGTTTGAACCATGGTCTTTTTAGCCCATGCAGATAATCTTTCGGTATCTTCATCTTTAGATGGTAAATTACCATAACAGTTAGCCCCTTTCATTCGGAGTTGACTTTAGTCGGGTCCGAGTGAAATAAGTATGAGTTTGCTCGGGGTGTTGAGACTTTTTAGCAAGTTGATCGTGGTTGGAGACGTGGCGTGTGATTTGCTAACTGCCAATCTTTTGTAGACTGATGCTGTTAGTTTTAGGAACCAATTTTTTAGAGAAAAAGAGGCATCGTGGACAGAGTAAATGGTGTCTCTCTTGCCAATTTATTGGCGTGAGTTATTAGCGACGGTTGGTATTTCGAGCAATCCGTTCCGATTCTCAAAGTGAATCTTTCTTGATTGCTCCAAGGCTGTGCCTTTTAGGCTCTGCATGCTTCTTTAGAGGTGTTGCTTTGTTGTGGAGTATAAGAAGCAATCAAAAAATGTCGAACTCTATGTTCTTCACAATATGATTCAAACTCCTTTGAAGTGAACTCTCTACCTTGGCGTGATCTAATAGCTTTAAGATAAAAGCCACTCTCTTTTTCCACATTATCTGTGAACATATTAAACATAGAAAATACTTTAGATTTGTTCTTCAATAAGTATACCCTAAGTCTCTTGCTTATACTCGCCGATTGTGATCAGAGTAATCGGCCCACACACATTAGCATCTCCGGCTTGTAGCAGTTTTGACGCATGAAACGAAGCCTCCTTTGGGAAAGTAGCTTGATGATGCTTCCCTACTAGACATCCTTCAAAGAGTTGTTCAAGATGATCAATTATTGGCATCCCTTTGACTATGCTTCTATTGGCCGATATCTTCTGCCAAAATTGAGTTGATATCTCAAGTGCCATCGCCAAGTAAGATAATTGGTACAAGCCTTCAAACATTTCACGTCTCCACCTTGAAGGTTTAGCATGAACATTCGATTCTTCGACATCTGCACTTCTGCAATCAGTCTACCTCTTTAATCTCAAAGAAAAAGACTATAATATTTCGTACGAAAATCATACCCCTTTTCTAAGAGTTGTCACAAACTCAATATATTGTTTTTTATATTGGGCACACAATAAATATTAGTAATAAAATTTTCTTCTCCATTTATGAGGTGAATAGGAATTTTACCTTGACCTTTCACTGGAATCTTTCAGAAATATCCAAAAGTCACCATGCTATTCACAGATTCGTCCATGTCGACAAACATACTTCTCTTGTCACACCTGTGGTTTATGGAACTAATATCAAGATACCAAACATCCTTCCTGTCACCATCTCCTCCGAATGCTAATCATCATCTTCTTTCCCAACATAATTTACCTTCTCTTCAACTTGTTTATGGTAATAATCAGAAGAGTAATGATAATACTTCTTCCATTTAAAATATTAAACTTGTGTTTTTATTCGGTCTCAATTAGATCTACCACATCCACGGCCTCTAAAAGATCTTTGATTTTGATCTCTTTCTTCAAAGTTATCGTGACCTCTTTTGCCATAGGAATCAAGTCCTCGGCCTCAAAATCTTCCACAGCCATGACTCTCGTTACTTTCTTCTTCTTAATCTTCTCTGCCATCCTTCGAAGAAAGCTTAGTTTGAAAAGTCTTCCCCACCTATTCATTTCTCTTGCTAAATATTTTCTCATGGGCATTTAAGGAACCCAAAAGTTCATTAATCGTCATCTTGTCTAAGTCTTTTGACTCTTCGATTGCACAAATAATATAGTCAAAAATTTTAGAAAGTGATCAAAGAATTTTCTCCACCACACGAAGATTTTTGATCTTCTCGCCATTTCTCCAGACTTGATTGACCATAACCACAACTCAAGTGAAATAGTTAGGAAATAGTTCACTTTCCTCCATCTCTAAATCTTCGAATTCCTTTCGAAGTGATTGGAGTCGCACATTTTTCACCTTCTCCACTCCCTTTATAGAAGTTTTGAAGCATCTCCCAAGCTTGCTTTGATGTCGCTGCATCTGAGATTTTCTCAAATGTCGATTCATCAACTCGTTGATAAATAAAGTAGAGGGCTCTGCTATATTTTTTACTAGACTCTTCAAGCGAGTCTCTCCGTGCTGTTGATAGCGCATCTTCATCTTGAGGCTTCTCAAAGCCTTTCACCATGACATCCCAATAATCTATTGATCCTAATAGAGCCTTTATTTGAATGCACCAATTTTCATAATTTTCTTTGGTGAGCTTAGGAGCAACAAATTGTATCGTTCTATTGGAACTTATCAAGGCTCTGATACTAATTTGATAACAATATTTTACCTAGGATAAATAATTAGGAGGAGGATAAAATTATTCTTTTATTTTTTTTTTCTTCTTTGCTTGGCATCTTTCAACTTACAAAACACACATATATATACTACTACTATGACTCTTAAACTTCTTAACAAGGTCTCTTAAACTTTCCAACAACATTCATGCATCTAACATATTCATGTGTTTGACTCCTCAAATAATTAAATGATCTTTCCAATTCTCAATGTAGTTAATCAAGTTTACTTTCAACAGGTATAGTAGTAAAATAGAAAGCTTTAATTTCTTGGTGTGGATCGTATTCTTTTCATCATCTGTTATTATTTTCATTATAATACATGTGGAGGATGATGATTCACAATATTATGCATGTGTTTAATGAAAAGGATGTGTTCTACTAAGTAGTTAGCAGATTTAGATCCCTAACACCCCCTCTCTTTTCCTCCCATACGGAGTAGAGACAGTTTCTCAGCCAGAAAACTGATCTCCTGATTCCTTTTGAAGCCCATCAGCTCAGCCATCTCCTTGGCCTTCTTTCTGAGTCCCATCCCTTGATCAGTACTCGAAAATATTTGTAGTATCCCTTTGAGGATCTCCTCTCTCTTAAACATCCTCCGAAACCCAGGTGTACCTCTTGCATCATCATTATTGTTATTCACTAACGACAGTTCGCCCTCGATCTCCACTCCAACCCCAAGCTCTACAACCAGCTTGGCATTGAGAGGCTGATCCAGCTGCAGAGGCATCGCTACAAGGGGAACACCAAACCTCATCCCTTCCATCACAGAACTCCACCCGCAGTGACTCAGAAACCCACCAGTGCTGGGATGGTTCAGAATTTCTCTCTGCGGTGCCCAGCCCTCTACTATCAGTCCTCTATCATCACTGCCAATCCCCTCTAAAACAGCACAGGCCTCGTTCTTTCGTTTATGATCGCCCCCTTGCACCCTGCAGTTTCCTTCCCCCTCGTGCTCAGGGAACCTGACCACCCATATGAAGCTGACCTTGCTCTGTTCCAGACCCTGGGCTATCTCCTCAATCTCCTCATCCGTCATGAAGTACTCGGTGCCAAAAGAAACAAACAGTACAGAAGACCTCTCCTTGTCGTTGAGCCATTGGATGAGCCTCTCACGGCCCTCGTCCATGGTGTCGGGCACAAGAGGGCCGACGGGCACCAGCTCCTTGGAGATGAGGGATGACAAGGAATCCAGGTACTTGGATTCAATCTCTGTGAAGGTCTTTATGGCCACGAAGTCAGATGACAGGCGCACGCACTCCAGGAGGCGGTCAGCGTCGGAGATACCGTTGGCTACCCTCTTGAACATGTGCGTGCAGATGATGTTGTGGTGGTCATCCTGGGACAGAGGGATGTCGAAGAAGGGGACCTTGTGTCCATGATCAGGCTGCTTCGTGAGGTGGTGGTAGAAGAAGGCGGTGGCGGCAGCACCCGTGGTGAGGAACAGGACGGAAGGGATGTTGAGCCTGTTGGCAGCTCTAGGAGCCCAAGGCTGGATGAAGTCGTAGATGAGGAGTTGGGGGCGCAACTCCTCCAGAATTCGGGAAAAAGCAGGCTCAGAGAGGTCGAAGGCGGTCTTGAGGGCAGGCATGAGATGGGAGGGGAGGTACTTGGTCGTGTGGAGCCGAGGGTCTTGAATGGCTGCTGCGGTGGGGAGGTGGAGGTCGACGAGCCTGATGTTGGGGAAGGCGGACTGGTCGAGCTGTCGCTTAACGGAGGAGAGATTGACAGGGGTGGAGCAGAAGTGGAGGAGGATGTTGTTATGGGAGAGCCTCTTGGCGAGTTCAAGAAAGGGGAAAAGGTGGCCATGAGCAAGCCACGGCAGCATCAACACATCAACAACTGCTCTCTCTTCTTCTGGATCTCCCATTCCTATCCCACCTACCCCTCGATCGATCGGCCGGTTTCAGATAAATGTGTCCGAGCAGCAACTGATATATACAAGAGTGAGAAGTGAGACCACTCAAGGTGATAATTAGTAAAAAAGAGTTTTCAAGGGATAGGCATGATCTCGTGGGGGCAAAAAAAGGACAAAGAGAGAGAGAGAAAGAGAGACAGCGATGGAAAATACTGACCCCGACACTTGATAACAAAGGCTAGGGGACAATCCATACATTATCCATCCTAAGTCATGGCATGCGTAACCCCTTGGATCCTCTAACATTAATTAATTATGACTTCCACTGGAGTAAGATTGTCGACAGTTTTAATTTAAGGTTAAGTGCGAATTACGAACAGACCCCTCTGGTATCGACATAAGTAAGTTATTATCGGTTTGTCGGAAAATTGAAGAAGAAATGAGAATAAAATTCGTATTAATCTCCCTAACCAACTTAGGAAAAAATGAATACAATCTCTCACTGTAATATGTTAGTCTAAGTGTAGACCCAAAGCTGAAGCCGAACCTGGAATCATGAAAACGAAGGAAATAGTCAAGACAAGCTACGGTCGACCGCGGCGGTTGGTGCGGTCGACCGCGAACGTGCACGAGATAGGAAATATCTTTGAATTTTTTTGGTCGACCGCGGCAGATTGTCCGGTCGACCGCGAGACCCTGCAGGTGTTTTTGGGTTTCTATCATTTATCCGGTCGAGTGCAACTGGTTCGGCGGTCGACCGCGAGTCGAGCTAGCAGTTTCCTAAACTGTTTTGAATTCTGTTTGAGCTGGGATTTATATATATACCTATATGTTTCGAGGGTTAATTAGAACATCGAAAAAAGTCAGAAGACAAGAAAAAGAGAGCTTTTGAGAGAGAATCTCAGAGAGATTAAACCCTAATTTGAGTGCTTGTATTCCTTCTTCAATTAATCAAAGGAATTGTGTGATGTGACTCCCGAGGATGTAAGCACGTTGCCGAACCTCGTTAAATCCGTGTGTTCTTTTTTGTTCTTATTTCCTACAAGTTTTTATCTTTGATTTGTGGTGAATTTCTTTCTTACTCAACTCTCAAACACAAGATCCGGAAGGGTACGGATTCGATTTGATTATTTCGAATCCCTAACAACTGGTATCAGAGCTTTGGTCAGCAAATTTGTGAAGAAGAGAGTCATGGAATAGGAAATCAAATCTAAGATCGAGAAGTTTGACGGTTCAGATTTCGCCTACTGGAAGTCGCCGATGGAGGACTATCTGTACCAGAAGGACTTGTATCACTAGAGTATGGGCAAGGATAAAGGACAGAAGAAAGAGGAGTCAGACGATGATTGTGAGATACTGGATAGGAAGGCTTTAGGGCAAATCAGGTTGTCGCTCGCCAAGACAGTAGCCCACAATATATTAAAGGAGAAGATGACAGTAAGGCTTATGGAAGCGCTCGTTAAGATGTACGACCAACCGTCTACAGCAAACACGGTGCATCTCGTCAAAACTCTATTCAACCTCAAGATGGCAGAAGGGCGATCCTTCACAATGCACCTCAGCGAGTTCAACATAATTGTTGATCGACTTATCTCCGTAGACATCACGTTTGATGATGAAGTGCAAGCCCTATTGATTCTATTATAGTTACCGGATAGTTGGACAGGTTGTATGACGGTAATCAGCAATTTGGCGGGGAAAGAGAAGTAGAAGCTGAGTGAGGTTATTAGCATGATTCTATATGATGAGGTTAGAAGAAAATCGTCCAAATCAAATGGTTCAGGTTCAGCTCTAAGTTTCGAGCAAAGAGGCAAAAACCAGAAGAAAGGGAACTAGAACAGGAATCGGTTGAAGTCGAAGAAGAGGTCGAACTCGAAGGTTAGGTCCATCAAAGGGAAGTATTAGAACTACGGCCAGGAGGGCCATATGTCTTCAATCTGCAAAAATCCAAAGAAAGATGCGGGTGAGTAGAAAGCTCATATCGTGCAGGATGCTTTGCTCCTTGCTATGGTCAGCGATTTAGATTCTTAGGTCATCGACTCAGGAGCCTCTTTCCATGCCACTGCTAATAAGAAGCTTCTTCAGAATTATGTAGCAAGGGACTTTGGAAAAGTATATTTGGGGGGACAATGAGCCATGTAATATTGTTGGAAATGGCGATGTGCAGATTCAGATGAAGGGCTCTAAGTTGAACATAAAAAACATGAGACACGTACCGAAGTTGAAAAGAAATCTTATTTCGATAGGACAACTTGGAGCAGAAAGTTACGTTTTGACATTCACCGGGGATTCGTGGAGGATCTCTAACGGTACGATGGTTGTTGCCCGAGGCAACAAAACAGGAACACTCTATCTCACCTCATATAAGAGTGACACCCTCACAATTATAGCTGGCAATGAGAGCACGGATCTGTGGCACAACAGGTTAGGACACATGAGCGAGAAGAGAATAAAAATTCTACATTCACAGGGAAAGCTAACCGGGATCGATTCCGTGGAAATCAGGGTTTGTGAAGACTGCATCTTTGGGAAGCAGAAGAGGGTTAGTTTCCAGAAGGATAGAAAGCCACCTAATGCTCAGAAGCTAGAGTTGATTCATACAGATGTATGGGGTCCAGCCAGTGTGTCTTCTTTTGGTGGTTTGAGATACTATGTCACCTTTATCGACGATCACTCGATGAAGGTGTGGGTTTACTTTATGAAGCACAAGTCAGAGGTGTTCGGAGTCTTCAAGAAGTGGAAGGCCATGGTGAAAAAGGAGACATATCTAAAAGTAAAATGTCTGAGATCAGACAATGGTGGAGAATATGAGCTGGAGGAGTTCAAGAGGTTCTATGCTACGAATGGTATTCGCTTAAAGAAGACTACTCTAGGGAAGCTGCAGTAGAACAGCATTGCAGACAGGATGAACAGAACCTTTACGGAGTGTGCCAGGAGCATGCGATTACATGCATGTCTGCCTAAAACATTTTGGGCGGATGCGGTGCATCTGACGGCTTACCTTATTAATCATGGACCATCAGTTCAATTGGATTTTGAGATTCCAGAGGAGGTTTGGAGTGATAAGAAGGTTAATCTCTCACACTTGCGGGAATTTAGTTGCGTGGCTTATGTTCACATCAGTGACCATGTCAGGGACAAGCTAGAAGCTAAGTCACAAAAGTGTATATTTATTGGATACAGTATTGATGAGTTCGGGTATTATCTTTAGGATGAGAAGAACAAGAAGATCATTAGGAGCTGAGACGTCATATTCAATGAGGAGGTGATGTACATGGACAGGGAAAATGCCAAGGATAGCCAAAGCAATGGGAGCAGCACTTTGGATGCAGGTGGATCTGAGTACATGGATTTAGAGAAACTTCCAGATAGGGGTGATGATGTTTGTTCTGATCGAAGAACAGAGGAGACTCTAGGTGCAGAAGCAACTACCCAAGATGTGGAGCTTAGGAGGTCATCCAGGGTATCCAAACCGAATCCTTGATATCTTTTATCTCTTGATTACTTATTATTGACAGATAGCGATGAACCGGAGTGCTATGAGGAGGCTATGTAAGTGAGTGAATCTCAGTAGTGGGAGCATGTGATGTAGAAGGGGATGGATTCTCTACTCACTAACGAGATATGGGAGTTAACCCAGCTATCAGCATAGAAGAAAGTCTTGCATAACAAATGGCTCTACCGAGTCAAGCAAGAGAGTGATGAAAGCAAGAGGTACAAGGCCAGATTAGTTGTAAAGGGGTTCCAGTAGCACCAAGGAGTGGACTACAAAGAGATATTTTCCTATGTTGTAAAGCTCCCAACCATCAGAGTAGTATTGAGCTTAGTTGCTACAGAAGACCTCTTCCTTGAGTAGTTAGATGTAAAAACTGTCTTTCATCATGGTGACTTGGGTGAAGAAATCTACATGAAGCAACATGTTGCCTTCATTAAAGAAGGAAAGAAAGAGATGGTGTGTAAGCTCAAGAAGAGCTTATATGATTTGAAACAGGCTCCGAGACAGTGGTATAAAAAATTCGATAACTTCATATAGAGCAATGGTTAGAAAAGATATAACTTGGATCATTGTTGTATTTCAAGAGATTAGGTCTAGCTTTATCATATTGTTATTATGTATTAATGACATGTTAGTAGCAGGATCGTGTTTAAAGGAAATAAATAGTTTGAAGAAGCAGCTAGCAAAGGAGTTTGCAATGAAGAATCTAGGTGTAGTGAAACAAAATTTAGGGATGTGAATCAGTAGGAATGAACCTGAAGGTACGTTGTGATTAAGCCAAGCTGAATATATCGAGAAGGTACTTCAGAGGTTCAATATGCAGAATGCTAAGGTTGTTAGAACACCCCTTGGAAGCTAGTTTAAGTTATCTAAGGGGCAATCGCCTAAGTTAGATGTAGAGATAGGGCACATGAGCAGTGTGGCATATTCTTCGGCCATTGGGAGTGTATGTGGGAAAATTGCAATGAAAAGAACAAAAGAAAGTTGAATTGAATTCCTTTAATTCCGATTACAACTTGAATACAAAAGAGAAGAAAACGAATTTGGTTTTCTCCTTTGTTTAAAAACTGGGTTCTTCTCGGTAGCGATGGAATGCCTCCTTCGATTGCTCGCGTCGAATTTGCTCTCCGTTGACGATCTGACCGTCTCTTATCTCGTGGGAACGATGAACTTCTGTGGGAAGTTTTTATACGTAACTCTTTAATGAGTTTAAGAACTCTGAACGAGTTAGAACTCTGTAGATAGAGTTGTTGGAACCGAAAATTCGGTTAATGATCAAGCTGTTATCTGTTGCCGAAGAATCCTCTTGGATCTGATCTCCTGAGTGGTTGAGATCTTGAATCGCCTCCAAACCCGTGCGGTTCAGATACTGAGGATCCCCTCTGCCGAAAGCCAGCCTCCTGATCCGATTATCAAAAAATCTGATCCTCCTTTACTCTGTTGAGTTTGTTGAGTTTTTATAGGGGGATAAGGGGTTGTAACTGTCCCCTATATCCGCTCCTACGTGAGCGAAAATCCCTCAGAACGTGGTATAAACGGTTTTGGAACCGTTCGACTTGTGTTTGAACAAGTCAAACGCCCAATCTGGCGTTCAGAATCCAACTTCGTGTCTTAGGCTTGAGACGCGATGTTGGGTGTTAGCTGAACATTGATGAACGCGAGGGTCGCTCGTGTTTGGCTTGTTGCCTGCTTGGTGACGCGGGGGTCGGTATGGGTTGAACTCCCCCGAACGCGAGGGTCGCTCACGTTGGTTTGTGACTTGGAAACGCGGGGGTCGCCTGCACTCCCATAATGTGACGCGGGGATGACTTCCGCGTTTCAGAAGAAGTATGTTGACTTGTGACCTCTTCTATAATGCGTTGCAAAGACCGTTGTTCTGTAATCCTTGCTTTAGATGTTGTGGAGTGTGAAAGTCGTCAAATTGTAACCTTCACTGTAGATTGTGAAGACTGCTGAATAGAGTTTCCATCGGTTGTCGGAAGTGTCGTCGAATTGTAACCCTTCTCGATCTATGTGAAAAGTCCTCCCTTTGCAGTTTCTTCGCTTATCGACCCGAAAACTATTTGATTATAATTTCCGTTGTAGGAGCTTAGACGGGAATCAACATTCATAGTGTCTTTTAGACGAATATTTGCCCACAGCTCTCTACCAAGCAACTCACCAACTAAGTCCAACCTTTTATTTCTGAAATCATCCCACTGCTTATCAGCATCTCTAATAGTTGCTAATATAATATTGGTCATGTTGTTATCGCAACCATCAAGATCAATCATCTCAGAAATGAGGTTGTGTTTGCGGTGATCGTGGAAGTCGTTTGATTGTGACTTCCGTCATCGGGGCTTGCTTTAATCAGCTATCCAATGAGATTTTTAGACAGCCTACAGGGAGTCTCATGTACGCAATGGTTTGCACGAGGCTAGACATTTTGCATACAGTGCGAGTTGTAAGCAGGTTTGCAAGTAATGCAAGGAAATAGTATTGGGAGGCTGTGAAGTGGATATTGTGATACCTGAGAGGGACAACGAAAAAACCATTATGTTTTAGGAGGAAGGAGTTGGTGCTGCAGAGATACGTAGATGCGGACTTCGTCGGTGAACATGATACGAGGCGGAGTACCACGGAGTATGTTTATACTTTAGCATTGACAGTACTGAGCTGGGTCTCATGTCTGTAGAAGACTGTAACTTTATCTACAATCGAGGCTGAGTATGTCGCGGTGACTGAAGCAAGCAAGGAGATGATCTGGTTAGCTAGATGTTTGGAAGAGTTGGATCTGAAGCAAGGGAGAGGAGTTCTTTATTATGATAGCCAAAGCACTCTACACCTTGCTAAGAATCCAATATATCATGCTAAAACGAAGCATGTCGACGTACGATACCATTTCATATGCTCGCTGATCGAGGACGGGAAGTTACATTTAGAGAAGATTTTAGGGAGTCAAAATCCGACAGACATGTTGACGAAGGCAGTCACCGTAGAGAAACTGGAGTTGTGCGCAACTTCAGTTGGTCTTCATGAGTAGAAGATGAAGGCTGAGCCACACTAGGATGATCGACGAGATCACCAGGATGATGACGATTGAAGAAAGGATTTTTCTAGGGAGGAGAAGATACTTGCGAAGAAGGAGAGATTTCGAGAGAGCTCGTTGATGTCGCTTTGGTCTCCAAGTGGGAGATTATTAGTCTAAGTGTAGACCCACAGCTGAAATCAAAGCTGGAATCAGGAAGACAAAGGAAACAGTCAAGACAAGTTACGGTCGACCACGACGATTGGTGTGGTCGACCGCGAATGTGTACGAGATAGGAAAAGTCTCTGGACTTTTTCCGATTAACCGCGGCAGATTGGCCGGTTGACTACAAGACCCTGTAGGTGTTTTTGGGTTTCTGTCGTTTATCCGGTCGACCGCAAATGGTTGGTGGTTGACCGCGAGTAAAGCTGGCAGTTTCCTAAACTGTTTTGAATTCTGTTTTATTTAGGATTCATATATATACTGATACGGGTGTATCTTCTCTTCGGGAGCTTAGCAATCCTCATGGGAGCTTGAGGATAGATGATTCTCATAATAGCATGAGATAGAGGTGTAAAACAGTACAGTGGAATGCAGGAGGAAGCGTGGAACGAGACGACGATAGCAGATTCGAAGAATTCAGTTTTTAGCTCGTGAGTCGACTCATACATGTACATGAGTCGACTCATCAGGTTGAGTCGACTCATGACTGTCATGGGTCGACTCAAGAAATCCAGCCGTTTTGCCAAAAAGTCTCTGACCAGTCGACCTACGGGATTATGAGTCGACCCATGTGTCATGAGTCGACTCATCTCAGTTATGAGTCGACTCATAACTGGTTTTTATGTTTTGTCTAGTTTCGGACGAGTCGACTCATCTCAGTCATGAGTCGACTCATTGACGATTTCCTGGTTTGGTTGGGTTTTTGTTCACATGAATTCCTGTTGGTTTTGGGCTTGGTTATTTACCAAATTGTCATCCACGTTTGTACACCTATATAAAGGGTTGTTTAGGGTTTCTAAACATCATCTTAAATCAGAGAGTTTAATCTGAGAGGATCTTAGATCAAAGAGAAATTCTAATCATTGTATTAAGGTTTAGAGAGGAATGAGATGTTGTTCTCGATTCTAGTGAGATTGTGAGGGAGAGATTTGTAATAATTAATTCTTCATAATCTAGAGAAGGTATTTTCCTTCACCATACTGAATTGTTCTTATGTTTTAGTTGTCTTCTTCTCAACCCACCTTTTGGTAATTCCGCGACCAAAGGGTGCTCGCACGGCGGCTCGTATCATATACCTATATGTTTCTAGGGCTAATTAGAACGTCAAAAAAAGTCAGAAGATAAGAAAAAGAGAGATTTTGAGAGAAAATCTTAGAGAGATTAAACCCTAGTTTGAGTGCTTGTATTCCTTCTTTAATTAACCAAAGGAATTGTGTGCTGTGGCTCCTGAGGATGTAGACACGTTGTCGTACCTCGTTAAATCCGTGTATTCTTTTTTGTTATTACTTCCTACAAGTTTTTATCTTTGATTTGTGGTGAATTTCTTTCTTGCTCAACTCTCAAACACAAGATCCAGAAGGATACAGATTCGATTTGATTGTTTTGAATCCCCAACATAATCTTCCTCTAACTGACTTAGAAAAAGAAATTATAACTCTTCTATATCGGTTGTTGGTTTGGGTGTAGACAAAACCTGTCAGGTGAGCTCGAGCGGACAAGGAGCTCCGTCAGGCGAGCTCAAGCAGGTGAGGAGCTCCTTCAGGCGAGCTCGACGAGATCCACAGGCAAGCTCGTAGTGGGTCGACACCGATCCGTGGGCGAGCTTGAGGCAGTCTGTAGGCGAGATCTGGGCTTTGCGGGTAAGGTCGACGCAAAGCAGGCGAGGGTCAAATCTCATTCTTCAGGTGAGGTTGGGGGGATGTAGGCATGGCTGGCGATAGCCTGTTGCTAGCCTCGCATTAGGGTTCCCCTACAAAAGGGAACCTAGAACCTTAGCCCTAACGGGCTTCTTCTCTCTCTCTCATGCGTTCTTGGTAGCGGATCTCTCTCTCTCTCTCTCTCTCTCTCTCTCTCTCTCTCTCTCTTCTCTCTCTCTCTTCTGACCTCTTTCTTCTCCAGCACCTTACAGATTTGAGGGGGGTGGAGGTTAAGAAAGGGGGAATTTAAGAGGGGAGAATTAAAGAGGGTAATTAAACAAGGAATCTTCACTGTAGCTACAATGAAGATTTCTATTTATTGAGAGATCTCAATATTAAGATCTGCTCTTGTATTGTAATTTTTTGTTAATTAATAAGAATTTAATTGTGTAGCTCCCGAGGACGTAGGTAAGTTTACCAAAGTTCATTAAATCTTAGTGTACTTTTTTTACTGTATTTTCTTGTTGTTTTAGGGGTTTAGCGTAGCCCCGGGTATATTCCTAACAACTGGTATCAGAGCTTAAAACGATTTAGAGGAAGTCAGATTCAAGTGAGAGCGATGACCGCAGGTGAAAGAAAGGTGAGATTAGAGAAGTTTGATGGATTAGATTTCGTATTCTTGAAAATACAGATAGAGGATTATCTGTATCAACCTCTCAAAGGAAAGAAGTCGGAGGGTATGAAGGAAGAAGATTGGAATCTTATAGACAGAAAGGCCCCCGGGGTTATTCGTTTGACGTTAACTCACAATGTTGCTTTTAACATTACAAAGGAAAAGACTACGGCGAGTCTTATGGCAGCACTCTTAAATATATATGAGAAGCCATCAGCCTCAAACAAAGTTTATTTGATGAAGCGCTTATTCAATCTGAGAATGGCAGAAGGCACGTCAGTAGCACAACACCTCAATGAACTCAACACGGTCATAACCCAGTTGAGTTTAGTTGAAATTAAGTTTGATGAGGAACTTCGAGCGTTGATACTTTTATCTTCCCTACCAGAAAGCTGAAACGCTACAGTCATGACTGTAAGTAGCTCATCGGGAAGCAACAAGTTAAAGTTCGATAACATTCGTGATCTGGTTCTCAGTGAGGAGATCTGACGGAGAGAGTTAGGTGAAGCTACAACCTCTACAGTATTGCATACAGAGTCAAGAGGTAGAAATTCAACGAGAGGGAATGGACGAGGCAAATAAAACTATAGAGGTAGATCAAAGGACAGGAGGTTCAAATCCAGGAATCCAAGCAACAGCTCGAAGGTTATCGAGTGTTAGAATTGTGGAAAGACGGGCATTACAAGAATCAGTGCAAGAGTGCACAGAAGGAGAAGGAGATGAAGGCAGAGGTGAATGTCACTTCTACCTCAGAAGGAGATGACGCATTGATATGCTCTTTGAAGAGCAAGGAGGAGTCTTGAGTGTTGGACTCTGGAGCATCATTCCATGCTACTTCTCAGAAAGAATTCCTCAAGAAGTATATCCCCGGAAATCTTGGAAATGTATATCTTGGTAATGATTAACCATGTGCCATTATTGGTAAAGGTGTACTAAAAATTAAGTTGAACAGGTCAGTATGGGAGCTGAAGGATGTCATGTATATTCCCGACCTGAGAAAGAACTTAATATCCGTAGGCTAGTTGGCTAGCGAAGAATACACTATAACCTTCCATGGAGATAATTGCAAGATCTCAAAGGGCGTAATAACGATTGTCCGAGGTAAGAAGACTGGTATCCTATATATCACAGCAGGTGCATGTTGTTTGATCTCAGTTATAGCAGTCAATGAGACTTCAAAGCTGTGGCACCAGAGACTCGGTCATATGAGTGAGAAGGGGATGAAGATCATACACACAAAGGGAAAACTCACAGGACTACAGTCAGTGGAGATGGACATGTATGAAAAATGCATACTTGGAAAGCAAAAGAGAGTCAGTTTTCAGATAAGTGGCAGAACCCCAGGAAGCAAAAGCTAGAGCTCGTTCACTCAGATGTTTGGGGACCAACCACCACCACGTCCATTGGTGGGAAAAACTACGTCGTGACTTTTATCGATGATCACTCTCAAAAAGTGTGAGTCTACTTTCTGAAGCATAAGTCAAAAGTATTTGAGGCTTTCAAGAGATGGAAAGCCATGGTCGAGAATGAGACCGGCCTGAGAATAAAGAAGCTCAGGACCGACAATGGCGGTGAGTATGAAGACATCAGATTCAAGAAGTTCTACTATGAGCACGAGATCAGAATGGAGAGAACCGTACCCGGCACGCCTCAGCACAATGGTGTAGCTAAGGGGATGAATAGAATATTGACAGAGTGAGCCAGAAGCATCCGTATAAAGTCAGGTCTACTGAAGCAGTTCTGGGTAGAAGCAGTCAACACAGCAGCTTACTTGATCAACCGAGGTCCATCAATTCCATTGGAGCAAAGAATACCAGAGGAGGTATGATGCGGAAAGGAGGTAAAACTCTCACATCTCAAAGTTTTTGGTTGTGTAGCTTATGTGCATATTAGTGATCAAGGCAAGAATAAGCTTGATCCTAAGTCCAAGAAATATACTTTTATCGGCTATGGTGAAGATGAGTTTGGCTACCGCATTTGGGATAAGGAAAACAAGAAGGTCATCAGGAGCAAAGATGTGATATTTAACGAGAAGGTGATGTACAAGGACATGCACAAGATAGATGACTCTGAGAGCGAGTCAATATTTGTAGATGCAGATAATGTCCTGAGTAATCTCTCGGATAAACCCAATGCAGAAGGTCCTCAGCTAGAAGATCCTGTTAGACAGAACGGTGCGTAGGAGCCCAACGCACCAGCTCCGATATTGAGAAGATCTTCTCGTTCTCCTGTGCCTAACAGCAGATATATAAATTATATATTGCTGACAAGTGGAGGGGAGCCTGGAAGCTTTGATAAAGCTTGTCAGAGTGGAGATGCGTGCAAGTGGGAGCTTGCTGTGAAGGAAGAGATGAAATCTCTAATCTCTAACCAGACTAGGGAACTAGCTAAGTTGCCCAAGGGAAAGAAGGCACATCATAAAAAGTAGGTGTATCAAGTGAAAAAGGAACAGGATGGTTCCAGAATATACAGAGCCCAACAAGTTGCTAAAGGATTTCAACAAAAGATCCACGGAAGTAAGAATCCAGTGGATATGTTGACAAAGATAGTGACCTTTCAGAAACTGGAGTTGTGCGCAATTTTAGTTGGCCTTCATTCATAGGTGATGAGGACGGAGCCACACAGGAGTAAGTTCGATGAGATCCGTAGGCCAGCTCAAGGTGGACGTGGTCAGGTGAGGTCAACGCTGATCCGCAGGCAAGCTCGAGGTGGTCTGCATGTGAGATCTGGGCTTTGCAGGAGAGGTCGACACAAAGTAGGCAAGGGTGAAATCTCATTCTTCAGGCGAGGTTTAGGGGGATGCAGGTGTGGCTAGAGATAGCCTGTCGCTAGCCTGGCGTTAGGGTTCCTCTATAAAAGGGAACCCAGAACCCTAGCCCCAGCGGGCTTCTTCTCTCTCTCACGCGTTCTTAGCGGCGAATCTCTCTCTCTCTTTTGACCTCTTTCTTCTCCACCGCCTTCAGATATTTTTTTTGGGGCAGGGGGTTAAGAAAGGGGGAATTTACAATGGGAGAATTAAAGAGGGTATTTAAACAAGGAATCTTCACTGTAGCTACAGTGAAGATTATATTTATTGAGAGATCTCAAGTTTGAGATCTGCTCTTACATTGTAATTTCTTCTTAATTAATAAAAATTAATTGTGTGGTTCCCGAGGACGTATGTAAGTTTGCCGAACCTCGTTAAATATTAGTGTACTTTTCTCTACTACGTTTTCTTACTGTTTTACGGTTTTAGCGTAGCCCCGGGTTATTTCCTAACAGTATCCCAATTTACAAAAGAAGGAAGGAATTAACGGAGATCCTTCCCTTTATTTAAAACTGGGTTCTTTTTGGTATCGATGGGAGCTTGATTCTTGTATCATGTTGATGATCTGAACGCTTCACCTCGTGGAACTTGGTTGATTCTTTTTGATGGGAAGAACTTGTAATACAAGTTTAGAATTCTTAACGAGTTTAGGAACTCTAAACGAGTTAAAGAACTCAGAATGAGTTTAGAACTCTGTAAAAGAGTTAATTTGATCTAACCGAAACTCGGTTCACAAGCTAAGGGTGAAAGCTCCAAAGCTTTCACAAAATACACCTAGAGAAGTTGAAAATGCCAATCTCTAAAAACTCCAGCCGAAGATCTGCTAAGATGTCACGCCCCGCTTCCCAAAATACCGGGAATCGGAACGTGAACAAGCCCGCGACGTATTAGATTGAGAAGAAATATACAATGTTATTTTTTTTCTTTTCTTTTCTTCTCAACCTAATACGCTAAGCGTCTGGAAACAATATAATGCAAAGGCACAGGTTCCCGATCACAGTAGCGAGAATATAATAAACAACATAGACAGAAAATATACTTATCACAACTGAAATATCATCCGAGACACAAAGTTTGGGTCAATCATGCCCTTATTACAAACAGTTCAACTAAGATAGGAAAATACATAGTCTGACAAAATAAGAAGGAAGTACTGCTAAATAACTAAGTCCCTCGAAAGACGAAAGGATAAGATACTGCATAAGTAATCTAGTGTCCATCAGTGACTACGTAAAAGAAAAGGCTAAGCTTCCGTCTGTTCTTCTGTTCCACCTGGAAGACACTCCGGCTGGGTATACTCCTGCTCTGATGCATCATCATACTGTACCTGTCCATCCTCTAAATCTGACGTACACCAGAGAAAACAGGTGTACGTCAGGGTGCATGGCACACGGCAAGATCCCACAAGGAAAGAATAGGGCGGTCGTGCGACTAATGTAATAATGGTAATAACAATGGAAACATACAACTGAAATACCAATAATCTAAATATAATTTACTACTAGAATAGAATAATCATAATAAATCCAAGAAATTAACCAAGTAACAAGTCAATCATGCAGTTAGCGATCAGAATAATCATCCAAGTATAGGGTCATACACTAGCTGGAATTAATATTTAAGGATCTATAACGCGAAACGTAGTACGTCGAGCGAAATAATCCAAACAAGGAAACTCTCATGTATATACCATATGTCTCAAATTATAGATAATTAAATATTAACCCCGATCTACGTATGGAAAGAACACAACTGGCCTACATCTCACAAGAAATCATACCTAGCCAAGAAATAAGGTCATGTAACTAGCCATTCTATAACAGGTCACTGTTCACATCTCACACAGAGCCAACACTCATATCACCGGATAATTGACTATTCACAAATCCCCTACGTGCATCCAAACCCGCGAAACGGTTCGGTGAGAGGACTACACGAAATCCGATTTCGGCCTGGTTCGAACTCAAGCAAAACTCGGGTGACGAAACGATTTCACTGACCAAGTGCGAAACGGTTCACTTAGCCCAACAAACTAACCCCAGTGCGAAACGGTTCATTGGGTCTAGTCTGGAAGATACATCAACAGTCTTATCCGATCACATGAACATTAACTTCCCCATCCCAACTCTCTTGTTTTTCTAAGCTAACATATACACAGGTTTCTAAGTCTTTAAACAGAATACCTCAGGCCACACTAGTCATGAATTTCTAACAGTTCTCAAGCATAACAAAGAATAATAAACACAATTAATCATATACAGCAAGATCATAACATATCACATAATTAAAATTAAGAAACATAAATCATGATAAATTCATAATTATTCCTTTTCTAAAATAAATCCTTAAAAATTATTTATAAATGTTCTAAAATAATTCTTTTTATAAAATAAATCCTTAAAAAATATTTATAAATGTTCTAAATAATTTCTTTTATAAAACTTTCTTAAATTACTGAAATTATTCTAAATTGATACTTATTCTAAAATAAATTCTTTTAAATTCTAAAAAATTCTTTTGTCAAACAAATTCTATTGTTTTATTATAATTACTCTAAAATAATTTTTCACCAAAATAATTTATTATAATTATTTTAAAATGATTATTTTGTCAAATAAATCCTTAAAAAAATCATAAACTAATCTAAAATAATTTTATCTTATTTTATCTTTACAGTATCTATATTCAAAATATTATTTTTAGTATCATTCGTCAAATAAATCCGTACATGTCATCACAGTATATGTATTACAATGTGAATGGTCATACGTTATTGTCCACAGTCTATTTCGTTCACAACAGTTCTATACATTATAGTTCTCAGTCCAATATGTTCACGGCAGTCCCGTATTTGTAACGAATAATTATTCAGGTAACGAGTTCGTATGCATAATAAATTTATGATCATTCTAAAATTGTGTTGAGCAAGAATAGGGATCTTGCAAGCAACTAATTAATTCAGAGCGGTCTAATAATTGAATGATAAGTCAAAAGGGTATCGGGATCTTGCCTCGGGGTTTTCGTCGAACGTATCAACGTCGTCGTGCGAGACTATGGATCCGTGATTTTGGGCAGCGGTGTTCGTCGGAGCGGGATATGGAGGTGTTGGCGAGGTTGACGGCGTCGACAGCGAAGTTTGTCGGAGGAACTCGTCGACGGGGGCTGCAAGGGTCGGCGGGATGAGCACGTCGAGAGGTTGGAGGCGCGGTGGCGGTACTATTCGAGGAGGCGCGACGAGGGAGAAGAGCTCAGGTGACGGCGGCTAACGACGCGGGGATGAAGGCTGGGGGTGAACGGAGGAGGAATAGGAGGTGCTGGAGGTTGAAGTGGATCTGGAGGCGGCCAGAGGCGGTGCTGCAGTCGGGCTCGCCGGCGACAGGGAGGTGAGGACGACTAGAGGCGGGTCAGGGGCAGAACGGCGGCGAAGGGGCCGGCGGCGGTTCTGGACAGGGGGTCGGGTTTGGGTGCTGGAGGTGGTGGTGCAGGCGGTCGGGGTTGAACGGAGAAGAAGGAGGAGAGGAGGACGACGGCGGTGCTGCGGGGAGGCTGGAGCGGCGGCAGTCAGCGGCGAAGGCGGGTCGGAGGGCGGTGCTCGAGTTCAAGCTCGAGAGAGAGGGAGAAGGAAGAGAGAGAAAGAAAGAAGAGAGAGAAGGAGAGAGTTGTACGAGAGAGAGGTGAGCTGGGTGAGATTTAAATAGGGAAAGTTTAATATTAAAAAATTAAAATGTGATTGATGTTGAGCTGCTTAGTCTCATTTTGTGGTGCCGTTTTCTTTGAAAAAAAAAGAAGAGGGAGAGAACGTGATGAGGGGTAGCTGTTGGGGTTTGACGCGGGAAACAACAGCTTGGACTATTTTCAAATAGTTTAGGTATTTAAACGAAAATAATTAAAATAAATAATTTCGGGTACTTAAAAATTAAACTAATTACATAATAATTATCTACAAATAAAAATGTACATGTTGAGCTAATACAACAGTTGATACGGAACTGTCGAAATATACCCATATTGTACAATTAAACGGAAATAATTAATAATATAAATATATTTACTTACATTTAAAATCAAATAATTATGTGACAATTATCTACACGATAAAACGTACCAGTTATGCTAATACGATAGTTGATACGTAATAATTAAAATAATACAATAATTTACACAAATAATACGTAATTAATAATTCAATATAATACAAGAATTAATACGTAATAGTAATAATAATACGAATTATTATTTAAAATAATACGTAATAGTATCAGTAACACAACGGATAAATCCCAAAAAATTTTATTTTTACTAAATTAATTTATAAATATAAAAACCATTTAAATAAATATAAAACTTAGACTTTAAATCATAGAAAATTTCTAGAAAATCGAGAAAAATACAAATACTCTTTTAAAAATAATAATTAAATATTTTAAAATACCAAAAATTTATTTTAACTAGTATCAAAATTTTACGGTCATTACATAAGAGGATAAAAAAAGCTCGATCTGCCCAAAGAGATCAAAAAGATAGATCCAATTTAAGCTGATTTTTTAGCTATTTATAGGGGATTAAGGGGTGTGACTAACCCCTAAAATCGCTCCCTAGTGGGGGTGGAATCCCCCTCAAATCATGGAAAACGGTTTCTGGGACTGCTCAACTCATGTTTGAACGAGTCAAACGCAAACTTTGCATTCTAGGCACGAACTCTATGTCTAGACTTAGGACGCGGAGTTGGGTTTTGCATTTGAGGCTAAAAACGCAGTGGTGAGCCATGTGTTTAGTTGCTTGGAACATAGAAGTGAGTTATGCGTTTTGTTCTTTGAACGCATAGGTGAGCTCTGCGTTTTGAGTTGAAGAGACAATTGATTTATAGTCTCTTTCGTTAGAGTGTTGCAAAGATTGTGATCTTCATCTCAACTCTTTAGAGCATGAGAGTCGTTAGTTGTAACTCCTGTTGATGATTGTGAAGGCCGTCAAATCAAAACTTCCATCAGTTGTTATGAAGGTCATTGAATTGTAACCTTCGTTGATTGTCATGAAAGTCTCCAGATTGTTGTCTTATGGAAATCGTCGAATTGTAACTTCTATTATTAGTGCTTGGTGGGAATCAATAATTTTAGACAGCCTACAGAATCTCCTCCAAAGTTTTTGAAAGTTCGTAGTTGATTGAGTCGAATTTTCGGAATACTTTGGATCTTAATTTTGATTTTGGATTGGTTGGGTGATTGTTCATTTCATCCACTTTGAAGGCGTTGTGGACTTGATTACAAACACTAATCACGCAAGATCAGTATGAACGTGCCTATCGTGGCCTTGTTTCTGAAGTGGGGAAACGGTCCTCGTTGCTTTGAAATGCGGGGACGAGATCAGTGAGAGCCATGAGCCCAATACTTGCTAGCAAGTGCTCAAACCTTGTATTTAGCGACTTTCTCACTAACTTCCTTTAGATCTCCCTTGGTAAAGATCAACCTAACATTTCTGAAGGAGATGTTCTTCCTCGTGAGGATCGCTGAATCCTTATGGAATCTCTTTCTGATCAGCATCGACGATTAGAACTTGTCTGTACTCATCCAAGAGGTTGCATAGCTTCTTGTCGTAGGTCAGTTTCTTCTTGACTTTCATCACCTTGATGGCCATTGCTAGTTTTTTTAGTATTGAAGCCTGGCCTCTCATACGTAACGCATAAATCTAAGAAAACCAAATAAGTTTTTAAGTAACTAAAGTACCCTAAACCAAACAAGATAACTTTTGTGACTTCATGACAAAGAACTTAGTCAAACAAGCTAAAGCCAAGTCACCATCGTCAGGCTCATCAGCAATCTCGTCTTTCTCCTCTTGCTTGGTAGTAGGAGCAGTAGCAAACTTGCTTGGATCCTTGAGATACTCCTTCACTCTTTCAGCCTGTGGGAAGGTGTATCTAGTGTCAACAGCAACAACAAGAGCATTCTTATAGGCATTGATGAACATGTGAGACGCAGCTGCAAGAGTTGGGTAAGAGAGAGCCAAGGACTGTGAAGACACTATAGAAACACTAGCTGCAAAGCTTTAGAAGTTTGAAACACAAAGGTGATCAACGTTTTTAGGTCTTGAAACGCAGAGGTGAACCTTGTGTTTAAAATTTGAAATGTGGAGGTGAACTGAATAATTAGGACTTGAAACGCAGGGGTGAACCTTGCATTTAGAATTTGGAACGCAGAGCCGAGTCTCGCATTTCAAAAACTGATACGCAGAGGTGAGCCCTGCGTTTCAAGAGTCAAACCGACTCAGTGTGAACGTGGAGATCGCATTTGGGCAGGATTTTTTCCTCAAATCCCGTTCCGATTTGATAGCTCCAACTGTCTATAAATAGACCGTCATGGTCAAATCAAGTGTCATTTGACTCTCTTTCTGTTTAAGCTTCTTTAACGCAATTTTTTTGTTTAAAATCCGGTGATCACGGTTTAACTTCTCTGACAACAAATCATCCACATGGCTCATAAGAAGGTTATTTCCAAAACCCGATCAAAGAAAACTGCCGCGGTGAGTTTAGGTGTACCTATGGCTTCGGTCATCAGTTGTGCCTCAGCTTAGGTGGTCGTGCCATCGCCTCAAATTCCTTTCATCGGTGGTAAGTGCTGAACCTCCGAACCGTAAAACTTGTTTTGACAAGTTCTGAATTTTGAATGATGAGCAAGAATCGCGTTTTGTTACTGGAATGCAGAGGTGAACCTCTGTATTTTGAACTTAAAACGCAAGGTTGACCTCAGCATTTTGAGATTTTAAACGGGGGTCTGACCTTAGCGTTTTGATTTTGTAACGTGGGTCCTTCCTCAACGTTTTGATTTTGTAACACAGGTTTAACCTTAGCGTTTTGATTTTGAGACGTGGGTTTGACCTCTGTTTTGATTTTGAAACACGGGTTTGACCTCATTGTTTTGATTTTGGTAACGCGGGTTTGACCTCCGTGTTTTAAAGGCAAAACACGGGGCTTAGCCTTGCATTTAAAATTAAGTCTTTTTTTAGACTTATTTTAGCTTCCTGCTAACTTGTTTGTTGCTTTATTTGCAGTACGCTACCCGAATGAGCCTCTTTCTTTCTATCATTATTTTGGACATGGAGGTGGTGCGGACGGTTTGAGCCTTCTACCGGGCGAGGAGCTTTCGTCGCCGCTGCCGAGCTCTTCTTGAGAGAGGAGCGTCTGGACGGATCATGTCGGCTTGGTCCGTGCCAAAGCGAACCTCCGTTTCCTCTTGGGCGGAGGTTTGCGAGGGTCATTTGGCGACCTATTTGGCGATATTTCGGTCAATGTTCCCGGCCTTCGGCTTGACCATGATCAATTTTGGGGAAGTTTGACCCCCCCTGCCATGACTCGGATGGGGTCCTCGAGCGCGGGGGCTTTGACCGTTTGAGGTCGGCCTCTATACGCACGACTCGGTGACATTTGCGGGACGCATCGCCACCAGAGGAGGAGGAGGACAAGTCCTCTTCGTACTTGGCCTGGTCGAACTCGATTTCTAGGGACTCCATATTTGTCCTGACAAGAACCTCGTCGAATTGAGCTACCACCATTTCTGTTGAGGAAACAGCTTCTCCTACTGTGGTCGCCATCTTCTATATGTGTAAATTTTGATTTCCCAAAATAAGGGTATTGTTTGTATTGATAAGAATAGTTTATTACAAACTAATGAATCAAAATTATAACAGAAGCAGAGGGAAGGCCCTCCTTGTTTAACGTGGGGACTTTGGTAGCGATAGGACGCCTCGCTCGGTTCTCGCACCGATTCTGCTTCCCTTGGACGATTCGATCGAGTTTGCTGGTGAGCTTCAGTGCGTAGTAGGAGCTCGTGCTAGTCGAGTTCGAGTTTCCGAGTTCGATGGCGATCAGGACCCAAAGCTAGGAGAGGATGCTACAATGCAAAGGTCATGCAAAGAGCTTGTCGTCAACTCCGTTGAGAGTTGAGAGCTAGTGGTTCAGCTAACTGATTGAATTAATCAATTAACTATGAGCGAACCTCTTTTCTGTAGCCAGGAGAGGTTCTTAAATAGAGGAGAGACGGCGTGGTCACTCATTGAATCATGGGATATGACCATGTACTGTTAGGAGATACCATGCTTCTCACTTGTACTGTGAGCGGCTGTTTGAGGGGCTCGAAGAACTGTACCCTCTCTCTTTCACATCGTGGGAGCTGGAAGGCCCATCCCTGTTCGTGACATTACGGTTGCCAGATGTCCTGGTGAGTTTGGCAAGCTTGCTAACCGTCGGGCTTGACTCGTGCAGGCGAGTAAGGTATGCAGGCGACTCCTACGAACTCAACTCGTGCAGGCGAGCCGAGCATGCAGGTGAGTCTAGCAACATAGTGGATTTGACCAGTCACTTGTACTATGGACGAACACTTGATGGGCTTGGAGTACCTACGCTCCTTCCCTTCACGTCGCGAGAAGCGGGAAGACCCATCCATGTACGTGGTATAGCGGCTGCCAAGTACTCTGGCGAGTTTGGTGAGTTTACCATTTGTAGGCGAGTTCAACTCTCGACTCGCGTAGGCGAGGCGAGTAAGCAGGTGAATTTCAGTCACGAGCATGCAGGCGGACTTAGCGATTGTATGGATTTGACTGGTCGCTCGTACTGTGAGCGGCTACTTGATGGGCTCAGAGTACTGCGCTCCTTCCCTTCATGTCATGGGAAGCGGGAAGGCCCATCACTGTACGTGATACTACGGCTGCTTGGTACTCGAGCGAGTCTGACAAGTCTGTCGATTGCTTGGCGACTTGCTTGGGTGCATGGGTGAATCCTACCGTGATTCCCCAAGCGAGTCAGACGTGCAGGCGAGATTTTGATCTCCTAGCGGATCGCCCAGTTGAGCAGGAGAACTTCGTCCATGAGTAGGCTCGACTAATACAGGCGAGATTCAGTCTCTCTGGAGGTTAAGGCAAATTTTATCCTCTACGCAAAGCTCTTTTTAAAATTAGCTCTATTTTGTCTTAAGCGATAGTGGTGATGGTGATGAGAGCCCAATCTCCTGTATAATGCTTTAGGGATACATTTCATTCTATCGGATATAAAAGTAATTTTCCTAGGAGGCAACACATTAAAAATATATAATTGAATGTAGGAAAAAAAACTACTCCTAATTTTCACTGTTCTCAACCTCCACAATTGTGAAGTCCAAAGGAAATAAGTCACCATCTGCATTTACTCCTATAGCAACAGGAAATACACCCTTATATTTACCATATAAATGTGTGTCATCAATGCTAAGAACCGACCGACAAAATTTAAATCCCTCAATCGAAGGACCAAATACCCAAAATATAGAGATGAATTGATAAACTCCCGGATTGATCTCTTTGGTTATGAGTTTGTATTCAGATCCAGGATTTCTTCTTTTGATCGCATCAAGATATTGACATAGTGTCGCGTAAGATTTCTCTCAATCACCAAATATTTTATCATCGCAATTTTCCTTGCATTCCATGCTTTACTATATAATATTTCAATGAACTTCATATCTAGCACTCTCTCAGTTACATTACCGGGAGTAAGTTCAAGCTTCTTCTTTAATTTTGGCATAATCAACCGCGCTATGTAAGAGACAGATGCACCATTGTGATCTTGCTCTAATATCAGATTGGTACATGTGTGAACACCGTAGTATTTAGTGATCTTAAAATGCTCATTATGTTTCTTTCCGGCAAATGCATATAACTTCCAAGGACACGCGTAATCAGCTTCATTTCCCCCGGCCTTACCATTGTGATCTTGCTCTAATATCAGATTGGTCATGAGTTGAACTTTGGCCAATGCACATATCTTGTACTGTGGAAGAACGAATCCACTCATCATCTTCAAACTCGTTGGGGGTGGTTCTTCGTACTCAATATATTCATTATTAACATAAGCCTCATAAGGCTTATCCGGATTCTCTTCAACATCTTCAGTCATAAATTGTAATTATCAATTGGTGCATTATCTTTATCTTCACCTTTAGAGTCATTGCTTCTTTCATCCTCTTCAATTGTTGCCCCTCTTAACGGCCTCATATTTTCATAAGGGACTTCATTGTTCATGATATTTTATGTTCCCCTGAATGAAGGTACACTTAGATATTGAAATTGAGTCCGCTTCATTTCACTCGAAGAAGAAAGAAAACTATCAGACTCAACTCCCAAATCTAACGTGCGTAAGAATTCTCCTGGAGGTTTGAATATTTGGCACAAACTATATTTTCAATAAACAATTCTGCCGTTGGTTGTGACTTGCTCAAATTACACATAATACTAATATGATGATCGTTTAAGATCACAACTACGGATGTTCTATCAAAAATTATGGGCCAATTGCATATTATTTTTAGTCGGTACTCTCGTGGGTCAATTTTCGTAACCTGATGTAATTCCTTAATTAAGGCATAGTAAGATCATAAATGGCGTCATTATCCCTCCGATGTACATTGGCATATTATTCATTCCATAATTAATTTTCCCACCATAAGAGCAAGCAATAAAAATTATATTGTCCAACATATGCAAAAAAAAATTATATCATTTAAATGCAAAAAATAAAAAGGTTTATCACAGCATTGAATAAGAGAGGAAAACTCAAGATGCAAATAATCTCATATAATTTCGATCAAAAACTCTAAACCCCAAATTAAAAATCCTAAACCCTAGAAATGAACATTCTATGCTCTAAAAGTTTAATTTCAATTACAACAATCAACACAAAAAGCATTTGAACCACCACAAATATAATGATTGATAATATATTTCAAACCATAGAAAATTGGATATTGATAGAAAACCCTAGATTTTTACATTTTAAAAGAGGGGAGAAGGAAGAGAAATTACCCTAGAGATCTTAAGCAAACTTTCACGATGAAATTCGACTACAAAATGGAGTTGGGAAAAGTGGGAAGGCGGCTGAACGAGAGAGACCGGAGTTGGAGAGGAGAAAATCCCGATTTGGGGGAAGAAATGGGTTCGGTCAGTATATATAAGGGGGAGGGGACCCACCAGAAATAGTCGGGGTTAGCAACCCCAACTATTTCATGACTTAGTCCCTCCCCCATTTTCGGGTTGGGGGTTGTTGCGAGTCTCTGGTAAATGGTCGGAGTTGGGGACCCTAACCCTGCCCAACCCCGACCATTTCGACTTGGCGCATCGAAATGGTCGGGGTTTCCTACCCCCACCATTTTGTGCTATCACAAAATTAGTTGGGGTTTTAAACCCCGACTTGTTTAGCTATCTAACCATGAGAGGGCTGCGGGCGACGTCCTAATTAGTCGGGGTCGGGGTTGACAACCCGAACTAATTAGGACCGCGGTTTTCTTTAAAATGACCAACGTTCTGGCCACGAAGCTGACGTGGCGAGAAAGTTGGTAGATTTTGATAAATAAGTTTGGATACGATCGATTTTGGGATTAAAATTTTGAATAGGTTTATTTTAAAATTTTCTTCTTTTTCAAATCGAGGTATCGGGACCGAAAGATTTGAGATGAAATTAGAATGAGATAAACATGATGGGCTTTGAAAGAGGCAAGTGCATTTTCGGTTTTTTTTTTTTTTAAGATAGCAAAATATGGAGTTATGAGCGTATCTAACAGAGGATAAAATACTGGTGTAATCGAACATAAAAGACCAAGAAGTATCTCTCTCTTGGTTCTCGCTTATCCTGTTCTCAGTCGGATCCACTCCCCAAATCCTCCTAATCCTCCCGACGATGGGCACTTGTGCTGCAACTGGTCTCGTTCTTCCTCGCTCTCCTACCATCTCTTCTTCATCTCTCCACGTTAATCTCAAACGACTTCGATTGCTCATCCCTTCTTCTCCTTCTCCAGTATTTTCTTTTCCTGCCTCGTCCTCGTCGTTATCTTTAGTGGGAGGAGCATTAACATTTTGCAAGACCCTCCCCTCTCGGCATCATTCTTCTCCTTCTCGTCTTTTCTATTGCTCTTCCTCCCCTCCCCTCCAGGCTTCTCCTTCTTCCTCCTCGGTCGACTTCAAGCAACAACACCGAGACGACGACGACGACGACAATGATGTTTACAAATCCCCAATAGGAGGAGATGATGATGATTATGAGGGTGGGTCGACATCTAAAAACCCTGACCCAAACCTCAAAAAAGTAGAGGAGGAAGAAGATTCGAAAGAGGAGCTAGTAGTTCTTCCGAGACTTGAGACCCCGAAGCTGAGCGTGAAAGAGAAGAAAGAACTGGCCTCATTCGCCCACAGCCTGGGAAAGAAGCTCAAATCCCAACAGGTGGGCAAATCCGGCGTCACCCCGTCCGTTGCCGCCGCCTTCCTCGAAAACCTCGAGTCCAACGAGCTCTTAAAGGTGTGTACGGTTCTGCTTCCTTCTTCTTCCCTTATCCACTGACCAATTCACCTCCGCTTAACTTTATTTAGGCGTTTCCCATTTCAACTCTTCATTCGCCCATTTAAGCAAATAGATAACTGGCGCCTCGTGGGTCATTGAGAAAAAAGAATCTGATGAAGAATTAAAAAAAAAAAGAATAAGATTGTCTTTGACGATATCATAATTGATTTAATGTATCACAAAAGATAGATTTTCAGTTGATTAATTGATCTAATTTACATGTCATCATGATTTATTGCTGATTGGCAATCTAGTCTGATCATGATGAA
>BQKN01000525.1:0-15341 GCA_022839385.1 Asparagus kiusianus | reverse complement strand
AAATAACCTTAACAATTGACCCGTAACATTAACAATTAACTCGTAACCTTAACAATTAACCCGTAACTTTAACAATCTCCTAATACAAACAACGAAAATAATAAAAATAATAATAAAATAATCATAATCAATCATTTCAACTATCATCTCAGTACATCATGATAAAGAAAGAGAGAAAACAAAAATAATAAAATAATCCTCATCATATTTTAATAAAAAATGAAAGAGAGAGAATGATATTATGGTCTTCACATATTTTAATCTCTTGGGTTTTGTGTTTTGAGGGCTCAGAGAACAGAATCTTTATTTTTTGGGGTAAAACACCCGTTGACAAAGTCTTGAGGGTGGAAAGCACGTTTTCTTGGCTTTTGGGGGCTTGAAGCATTTTTCCCTAAAAATTTTTATGCCCTTGATTAGTTGTTATTTTTGGTTAATTATTATTGTTCATTTTTATTTTATTTACTTCGCTGCATATTCTATGTTTTTAACGAAAAACGATAGCAGCTCTACGCGAAAAAAGTGCAAGAACAAGACACTAACATCGTACCACCATATTCGGAAGCATAGCATTTCTGGCAGCATGAAGCAAAATATCACACTTATGTATATTAAGAAGCCAAATAAGTTCTTAGATAAAATCTACTAGAATGAACCACTCAGCCTCTCATATCTATATCTATATAAAATGATTACTTGATTATATTCATTCAAATGTACTGGTTCCTGGAGCCAAAGGGCGTGGCAGACTAATTTTAAAATATGAAGATTTGGGGAACAAGTTTCAAAATATGAGATTTTGAGAGACTAACGTCGGGAAGGAAGAAAAACCTTCTGTTTTTGTTATTGTGCACGTAACATACAAGAAATGCAAATGTGAATAGTAAGTAGTTAAGTGAAGAAGAGACCAAGTAAAATATGCTCAAAAGAAAGATGAGAATAATAGTTAAGGGGCAACGGCTCTAATGGGACCTTGGCATGAAACAAGCTTTGGTCCCCCAAAACAAGTTTTGTATCTCGCCATCAACGGTGCATCACAATAATAGCGTGAGCAAAGCAGTTCAATTTTGCAACGCGTAGTTGAGGGTCGGTCAAACGGAGTTGGGGAGCTGTGCAGAAAAGAAGGGTATTCAAGAAAGAATCGTATCACCCTCGAGTCTCAACCACAACAACAAAGCGCTCATTGTAATTGACCAATGCCAATGGTGACTACGCAAGTACGCAAGGTGAGGAGCCAACCACCAGACCCAGTAGTATTCAAAATATATTAGGATACTATTCAGCTGCAAAATTACGCACAAAACCCATAGCAAATCCATAGTTACCATGAATACCAAATACTTGCACTGCTACTTCTCCGTGATTAAACACACCGCTCCTTAATTTCAAAAGCCAAAAGAAATAAAGCGCGACTAGAAAAGAAACGGCACCGATACACGCATAGCATGGTGACAAAGCAAGCTAACTAGCTCCAAACACAGACGATGACAACCAGCTGAGTCATGTGAATTCAAAAGGTGCAAGCGCACGCAACGGTCCAGAAAGCAGAGCAACGCAAATCCAACAAGCAAGGCAAAGCACCAAGGAATCATATCTGTGTCTCTGACTCTAATGATCTCCATTCATGTCTATTTGATTATAAGCAACATGGTTGGGGGGAAAAAAAAATGAAAAGAGAAATAATAGAAAAATTATACGGATGCCTTACAAAAGGAAAAGGAAAGGTCGATGGTCCTGCAACTCCATCAATACCATCTTCATACTCCTAATTAAAAACTAAAACTAAGTTTCATAAGGAAAAATAACAGCAGGCGAATTTGAGAAAAATTCACGCTAACACTTTCCCTTTGACCCCTCCGTATCCTCCTCCCTAAAGCCTAATTCCTGACTAATTCCCCTTCCCTACTCTCCTTACATCTGTTATTTTATATCCTGCAAAACGAGGAGTATAATTTCTACCCCCAAACCCTAACACGACCTAATTAAAAGCCAATAAAAACCACTAATAACATCTGATGCCTGCTTCTACCTAAATTTCATCATCTTGCTCATCATCTTGCTCTTGAGGTTCCTTGCTACGCCTCATCTCCATGACTTTGCGATGACTGTTGGAGTGGATGTGACTGATGAAGGTGGGGCTGCATGCGGGGCGGTACTCCGGGAGGAGACGCCCCGACTTGTATCGGACCCCACATGCGTTGCACAGGGTTTTGGCTCCTTCGGGTCCCGCCCTCCACTGAGGAGTCTTGTTAACGCCGCAGTGGCTGCATCGCCTCTCTCCTTTGCCACCTTGACGGACTGCCGCCGCCGCCGCCGCCGCCGCTTTTGGCTTGCGTCCTCTCTTCTTCTTCTTCTTACTCTTGCTCTTCAACATTTTGGGATTATTTTGAATTCGGTTTTGCTTAATGAGGAACGAGGAGGTGTTCGCAGAAGAAAGAGAAGGAATATGATCGAACAGGTGATGGGCCAAAATGAAACGGGATGACAGCGATGGTGAGTGTGAGGATGATAATGGGGAAGAGCAGGAGGAGGAGGAGGAAGTAGATGTGGGTAAAGCATCGAGGAGGAGAAGTGGGGCCCCTCCGCCCCAGGAGGAGGGCGAGGAGGAGTAACTGCAATTGGAGGAGGAGGAGGAAGCAGACAGGGTTCTAGCACGCTTGCTCCTCTTGGACTTCAGTACGGGAGGAGGTTGATGTTGGCGGTGGGTGAGTTTCTCCACTAATAAATCGGGTGCCTCTGCAGCGGCCACAGTTGCTGCTGCTGCTGCTGCTGCAGCTTGTGCCGGGAATTCAGAGAGGGAGTCGTCCACGATGCGTGATACCCATTCCAACTCCGCCCCATCGTGCATCTTTTAATTTGCAACCCATAAACAACAACAACAGAAACACAGAATTATTAGTAACAATACTTACAACAACTCATTCATCAATATCATTTTCTCGAGGAAGGAAAGCACTCAATAGTTAAACTTTCATTTGTCATTAAAATCATCAACAACGACTAAACGGGGGGGATCGAAAAGATTCTTCTTTTATATTTAATTTATAATTTTTGGTTGAAGAGAGAGAGAGAAGCAGAGAAAAAAGAAATACAGAGCGAAAAAAAAAAAGAGGAAAGGTAAGTACGGTTACCGGAAGACTGAGTTCAGAAACAGGAGAACAAGAAGGGGTGGCTTCAGGCTCAAAGGAGACATCAGGCTTCTTGTTATCTTCCCCAGCTTCAGCTCCAACAATCTCTTTTCCTCTTTCTTCTCCTCCTCCTTGCCCTAGTCCTCCTTGTTGGGTTTCCTTGTGGCGCTCATCATCACCATCTTCTTCTTCTTCTTCTTCTTCTTCTTCTTCTTCTTCTTCTTCAGTTTCAAGTTCACCGAGGTCCAGCAAATCATCCACCATGAAATCCTCACCGCCCAAGAAAAAGCCGTTGCCCTTCTCCACAGCCAAAGCCACCACGTCATCACGAAAAGCATCAGCAATACATGGTTGTTGCTGGTGGTGGTGGTGTTGGCGCTGGGCTTGGCTCTCTCTACGAAACCAAAACTCCATTCTTCACTTTTCTTTTCCTCTCCTTGAAGAAATTAGTTAACTAAGAGAATAAAAGGGAAGGGATGGTTTGGAGGGGTTGTTTAATTAAGGGTTTTAATTTACCGGAGGGGAGTGGGAGAACAACAACAAGGGGAAAAAAGATCTAAAGAGGAGGAAGACAGAGAAGAAGAATAGAACGAAGGCTAAATGGCACATAAATATCCTAATGTTTTACCATCTACGCTTAAAAGTAGCCTAAATTGTAAAAAGTAACATAAAAATACCCAAAGTTATAAAAAAAAAATAACACATTGCTACCTTCATTTAAATAGATAATAGAATATTTTTAAGAATTTTCTCATATGCATAGTACACATGGATTTTATTATTGTATTACCCATAGTTATTTCTTTAATTATAATTTTACTTACCCGTTTAATTTATTATTAATATTTTAATAGAGGGCATTTCGTCAAAACCAACGGTTGTGTTAGATTAATTGTAACTGTGAATAACTTGGAGTATTTTTAGCCTATTTTTTATAACTTAAAATATTAAAATATAAAGATAATGAAACATTAAAATATTTAAGTGCATTCAGCCTGAAAAAAAAAAAGAAAACAATGGTGAAAGCAGAGCATTTTAGTTGGGGGAGCATTGAATGGCTGCCATATATAGTCCGTGGGCGTAACAAATGCCCACTGCCACTCAACTTCCCCCCTCTCTCTCTCTCTCCCCGCACCTTTTTCTTCTTCTTTTTAGTATTTCTTTAATTCATGTATTTATTCACTCCCTATCCTTTGGAACCCCCCGCCCCCCTATCGTCATATATTACTATTCCATTATTTTTCTGCCTTCTTCTCAATAATTTACTCTATTTATATTTATAGTCAGGGTTTTACAGAATAGGAGGGGGAGTAACCTTCCTCTTTATTAACTTAGATGATTATTATTATTATTTACTAATATACAAGGAATGATTTACTAATACTCCTAACTATTAACCCAAAAAAAAAAGGAAACGTAACGGAACACTCCCACAAAACCACACTTTCGGCTCCCCTTTTTTGAAATTTCTCCCCTTTTCGTCTTTACCTCCCTTATTAATTCTCAAGCACAGTTGAACTACCCATACTAACCCTAATTTAGCCACCAAATTACGGAACTAACCTTCCCAAATGTGTAGGGCAAGTGCGCAGCATTTTTTTTGGCATTTCACTTGTCCCTGCTCTGCCCAAAAAATCTATTAGAGTGTGCTACAGATGATAAATTGGTAGATTTAATATCTCTATTTATTTTCTCTGCTTATTCTGTGATACTTTATTTGTTATATATTCATTTGAGATTATAAGAAAAGTGGGAAATCTTACGCATTGGGCTACGGGTAGGGGTGTCCAAACGGGCCGGTCTGGTCCAAGCTAGGAAAAACCGGGGCCCGTACCTGGTCCGGCTAGGGCTGTTTTTTTTAGGTTTTTTTATTTCTTTAAATTTTTAATGATACATAACTAAAAATTAAACAAAATTTTAATAGAAAACAATCATATTATTATTTATTAATCACTGAAAATTACATAAATTACAAATACAAAAAATTATAAAAATTAAAATGATAAAAATAACTTCTTTATTAATAATCATTAAATCATTTATAATTATAAATTTATTTTAAAATTCGTCGCATCACAATAGATGAGTACATCCCAACTAGGTTGGCACCTACTCATCTATATCACTGTCATTTGTAACTGTTTTTAAAATAATTTATTACAAATTTTTAGTTAAGAAATAAAAAATTCAATTTGATGAATATTGTTTACTCTTTATATCTATCTGTTAGTCTCAACTCTTCAAATTTATCTTCAATATCAGCAATCCAATCGATGCATTGTGTTCTCTTCTCGTACTTCCACCAATCTTATAAGCATATTACCGCCTGTACAGTATACAGATCTAACGATAAGTTGTGGTCATCGACCAAACGTCCTGATGTGCTGAAGGCAGATTCCGAAGCTACCGTAGGAACCTGCACTGTTAGTAAGTCACGAGCCATGATGAAAAGTATAGGATATAAAACTGTTCTATATACTTTTCACCATTGCAAAATATCTAAATTATTATTTTAACATTTAACTAAAGATACAGTTAAACATTGATCAATTTCAGAAACCTCCGTTGATGATCAAAGTCCAGATCCACCATTTAGCTCAGCTACCATTGATTCCCTATCAAAACTCACACTTTTTTCCCTGACTTGAGCTCCTAGAAGCAAAAGTTGTAGATTGATGTGTAGTTACACCATATTTAGCTGCATACTCATCATATAATTTTTGAAAATAATTTCTAATTGTATTATAATGAGTAATAGCAGTAATGGTATGACTACCATCTGTCTCTATAATTATATTACCATACAAGGAATTTAACAAACTTTGAAGGCTAATATCCTTCAAACATGGATCAATAAGAACCCCCAAACCAAAAATAATAGGAATAGGCCTGAAACATTTATTAAATTTAATTTTCATTTAAAAAAATTATATTTTCAAAATAATTATACATACGATATTTATTAAAAAAATTGAATATTTAAAACTTGTAAAGCAGCTAAAGTAATGGTTGGATAATAATAGCCAGATAATAACATTGTAGCATCATTAAAAAAACTTATAACATCTCTTTTAAATTACTTATAACTATCCATTCATCCTCAGTTATTCCATACATTCTACCAGAGCTAGAACTAAAAGTATAAAAAACAATAAAATCATTTATAATTTGTTTATATTCTATTGCTACACTTAACATTGCATAGGCGGAATTCCACCTATGGTCAACATCATTTGGAATTAGTCTGAGTTTAAAAAAAATTTACAGAATTGTTTTCATAATTTAATTCTTTGTTCAGAAGCATTATGAGCATAAACTACTGACCTAACCTTGTATATCATGAGTTTAATTTCACCAAATATACTTTGAACAATTAAATTTAAAAATTTGACAGACACATCTAATATGAAAAAGATCACCATGACATGGTAAAATCAAAGATGTTTTGATATAATCAACAGCTACATTATTATTACTTGTATTATCTAGTGAAAGAGAAAATATTCTTTCTAAAATTTCTAATTTTATAAGTTCTTCAATTATTAAATTTGTAATATTAATATCAGTATGTAACTCTTCAAATACAATAAAAGAAATAACTCTTTTAAATATTTGTAAATTATCATCAATACAGTGTGCTATGATACATAAATAACCAGTTTGTGTTCTAAATGTCCAAATATCAGAAGTTAAAAAAAATTTACAGTTTAAACTTTGAAAATAAAAAATTATTTTTGCTTGTTCCTCCTGATAATATTTTAAAATATCACGTTGACAAGTTTGACGAGAAAATTTTTTAAATGCGGGATAAAACCATCTGTAAATAAATCTTCAAATTCATCATCTTCTACTAATTTAAAAGGAAGATTTTTAAGAATAATAAATCTGATGACGCATTTCCTACCTCGGTCTGTGTCATAATTTCAACTACCGAGACTACCAGAAGATGAGGATTGGGAGAGTAAAGATTGTCGGATATCACTTGAAGGCGTTTGACCTTTATTGTGTTATCTAAATGGCGTTTGAGGTGGTTGGTGCCGCTCTTATGATGAACTTGGAAAATCTGGCCGCACAATGCACACTTAGCTTTCTGGGTGAGAAACCTACTGTGTTCATCCCTGGTGACATCTATCTTCTCAAAAAAATTCCACGTATCGGATCTCGGCTTTTTAGGAGCTCTTGGTGTAGAATCGTCGCCACCGAGGTCGAGATCAACATCGGTAGGAGTAGGAGGAGTAGCTGTAGGTCCTATAGTAGGAGGACTCGTTTTTGAGATCGGGAGTTGGGTTTTGCCCTTCATAATCAGATGAGGAAGTCATTTCATTGAAGAATTATAAAGGAAAATAGAGTATTAAAGAGTATAAGAGAGTATAAGAGAATATTAGAGAGTATAAGAGAGTATTAGAGAAGTAGACGAATTTTGAATAAGGAAACCAAATGAAAACCCCATCTACTTTTAAAGCTAGCCCCTAGACAAATGACCAAAATACCCTCAAAATTTGACCGTTTTTTACCGTTTTTGAGGTTTTTTGGCCAAAAGACAAAAAATGATCGTTTTTTGCCGTTACGACCGGACCGGGCCGGCCGGCCACAACGGTCACATTTGTGACCGTTGTGGCCGGTCCAGACCGGGCTTACCCAACCTGGCATGGCTTCAACCCCCAACGGTCACCTTAGGAGACCGTTTTGGCCGAGACGGACACGGTCCGACCCGACCATCCTGGCCAGGCCAGTTTTGGCAGGGCTAGGCTGGGGTCGGGCTATAGGCCCATTTGGACACCCCTAGCTACGGGTAGACAGATTAGAGCCTCTGAATAGATAACCTCTTCAGACTTGGTCTACGCCTCGTCATTATCACAAGCGTAGCTTTGCTTGACCCCCAATCCTCAGCTAATTACCAATTTACCCCCATAGAAGTACTGTGCCGTAAGGGACATGCAGGTCATTTCAGAAATGCTATGGAGCTCAACAAGAGACAAATAATGAAGCGAGCAAAAACAAAAACGCCTTGGGTTTGGGGGGTTTAACGAAAGAAGAATAAAATTCCAGAGACCAAAATCTAAGCATAGAATTTCTCGATAACAAACAAACAGGACCGTGGGAGCCGGCTGATGAGGCGGCTGAAGAGAGGGTCATTTTCCGCGTAGACGGCCGGACTTCGCACTCCCCACGCACGTTACGTCATTTGGCTTACCTGGCCATCCTTCATTGGCTCGGTGCGCTACGATTTACAGCACACCCTTACTTTTTACAACGTATACATGTGTGCTATATTTAATTAATTTCAAATTTTAAAATGGAAACGATCTATCGGTGGAAATGGTATCAGATTACAAGCCGCTGCACTAATTAATTAATTGGGTAACGTTGCTTAATTTGTGGTGTTAGCGAGCCTATTACAAACAATCAGTACTCCGACGTCATTTATACTTGAGAAACTATTTGATCTCTCCACTGGCCATGTGTATGGCATACCAATCTCACAAGCTACTAAATGAAGAAGAGTACAGATATTTGCAAATGCCTTCGTATTTAGAAAGATTACATGATAGAAGATATGGATTTTCATTTGCAAATGCCTTTGTAATTTAGTAAAACATAGCAGCAGTAAGAATGAGATAGCCGAACATCTATGGCGATCATATTATTGAAATTATTTTGATCTTAATTTGATTAGTGGATGTGAAAGTACTTACTCAATTTGGTGATCCAGAGACATTGGCTTTGCCTGTTTAAGCGCCCTTAACAACAATGGCAAACATTAATTTGAGAAAGTTTTTATTTTAGGGGTTTTACATGAAAACCATCTTAATTTTGTTGGGGGAAAAATGAGGCACAATCTAGAGTTAATGGGCCTTAAACAGAAGTTAGGAATTAATTTTAACCCAAAAGGTATAGTTATCAGGTATTGACCCAAACTTCTATTTAAACTTATCACTCTTTCTTATCTTATCCGATTTGGGATTATACTCACATATTAATCACCTCAACAACTCTCCCTTAATTTGTGAGTATATTTCAATTCAACTATAATTCCATCTTCCACAGAATTCACTAAGTTTTTGCATCAATTCACTCGTGAGCTAAACAATTCATAAACTTTTGCACCACTCCACTCGTGGGCTAACCAGACAAAACATTCAGTACATAGCTATTAAACATCCGTAGGAACTTCCACCACTTCACTCATGGTGGCTAACTAAACTATATCACTCCTACGAGTATCCGTGGATTCTCCCGACACATTCGGGCTTCACATTGAAGATCATCTATTTTTTTTAAGTTACTTGGACCATGACCTTAGCTCTGATACCATTGTTGGGGGAGAAATCGGACCCAATCTAGAGTTGATGGGCCTTAAACATAAATTAGGAATTAATTTTAACCCAAAAGTTATAGCTATCAGGTATTGACCCAAACTCCTATTTAAACTCATCACACTTTCTTATCTTATCTGATGTAGAACTATACTCACATATTAACCACATCAATAATTTTTTGTTCAAATTGATACTTATCAACTTTTATTTTATTTTATTTTTTATAAATCAAAACAACATTTACTTGCATACATGTTTGTAATCACACCTACTTGACTTTTTAGCTCAAAAAAGTTGTGAAATTCTCATTTTACCCCTAACCTATATCACATGCAAATCACATGTTTCTTAATTAGTTATAAACTTAAGGTATTTTAGATATTAGTCCTCCATATCTTTCATGTTTTGACATTAGCTAGGCCCTCAAATCCAAATCCACTCATGTAGCCAAGAATTTCCAACCTAAAATCTCCAAACCTTAGTTTAATCCCCAAACCCTAATTCCCAATCCCAAACCCTAACCTTACCTCTTGTCAATCCTCCCTCCCTCCCGCCCTCCAATCCAAGAATATCGTCCCTCAATCCTTCCCCAAACCCTAACCTCACATCCTCTTAATCTTCTCTTCCTTCCACCCTTCAATCCAAAACTAAAAATAAAAAATTATCCTAGCTGAGGAGCAAAAGATTGACGATCTCAATCTCCATATAACCCTCTTCGACAAGGATGAAATTGAGTTAAGGGGACTAATTTCAAAATATGATAGATTTGGGGGACAAATATCAAAATATGAAATATTTGGGGGACTAATTTGAAAAAATCCTTACTGTTTATAAGTAACACATGCTTGAGTGAGGGCATTGTTAGGTTTTCATATTCTTTTAGCTGAAAAGTCAGTTAGGTATGACATTACAAACATGTATGCAATTAAATGTGGTTTTGATTTTAAATAAGATCTCAAGATGATAAACACTTAATAGGATGCACTAAATCATATTGCACAGATGCTTTAACTTTTGTTTATCCATGTTTACTTAATTTATGTCATTTCATACGAGCATTTTCCTAGTGCTTACACGGATGAGTCTTACATATAAAATAAGTAATATGGACCATGTAACAAAAACTGAACCCATATCATTAGCTTGAAAAGGTAGAAGTCCGAAATTTTTTTTAATATTTGTGTTTGGCATCTAGAGGTTTCTCTTTTAGTCAGATGTATGTACTTCTAATTTGAATTGAATAGAATTTTTTTTGAATTGGTGGTTCTCTTTTTTATTTTTTTATATATTTACTCTATTTTTATGGATATGAGGACACAAATGATTTATAACAATGACTTATAATATATGTGTTGTTGAAAGCTAGATAATCTACGTCACGCGCCACTTCCTGAAATACGAGGGAATCAGGACGTGAACAAGCCCGTGACATATTAAACTGAGAAGAAATATACTAGACCTTCTATTCAATCTAATATGCTAAGCGTCAAGCAATATAAAGAGAAGTCACATGTTCCCGATCACAGTAGCGAGAATATAATAAACAACTTAGAACCAAATGATATATATCACAACTAAAATATCATCCAAGACATCATATACGAGTCAACATGTTCTGATACAAAACGTACAACTAAAACTGGATAGTCATAAAATATATCAACTGAACTAAAAGAAAAAGTACTACAAAAGTAATCTAATGTCCATCAACAACTAAAGGAAAGAAAATGACTAAGCTCCAGCTTGCTCTTCTGCTCCATTTGGAATACACTCCGACGGTAAGGCATCTCCATACCGAACCTATCTGTCCACTAAATCTAACGTACACCAGAGAAAACAAGTATACGTCAGCGTGCATAGCACACGATAAGACCCCACAAAAGAAAATAGAACGGTCGAATGACCAATACAATAACCGATACAACAACAGAAATGAAAATAGAACGTGTAACTGGAAATCTAACAAATCGAAATACAATCCACCACTAAATCATAATAATCATAAGAATCTAAAAATCAACTGGGTAACAAGGGTTTGTAACTAATCCTCCTATAACAGGTCATTGATCCACATCTCACATAAAGTCAACGTTCATATTATCGGATAACTGACTGATCGCATATACCCTACGTGCATCCAACACCGCTGCACAAACTCGGTCAGAGGACTACACGCAATCCGTTTTCAGCCTGGTCCGAACTCAAGCTAAACTCGGGTGAATATCAAACTCACTGACCAAAGTGACTACACAAACTTCACTTTGACCTAACAAACCAACCCTAGTGCTACACAAACTCACTAGTACGAGCCTAGAAGATACATCAACAGTCACATCCGAACACATGAACAAAGACTTTTCCATCCTAACTCTTCTTGTTTTTCTAAGTCAACACAACACATGTCTCAAGGTCACGCAAGGCCACTACGGTCATGACTATTAATGGTTCTCAATTACAATAAGAAATGCAACTGATCATGTGTAATGACCATGAACTTTCGATACTAGTTAAAATAATTTCTCGGTATTTTAAAATATTTAATTATTATTTAAAAGAATATTTGTAATTTTCTCAATTTCTACACTTTTTTATGATTTAAAATCCAAGTTTTATATTTATTTAAATAATTTAGATATTTATAAATGTATTTAATACAATAATTTTTTTGGAATTTATCCTTGTATTATCGATACTATTACGTATCATTTTAAATAATATGTTGTGTTATTATTATTAATACGTATTATTTTGTATAATACATTGTATTATTATTACGTATTATTTTGTATAATATGTTATATTATTTTTTCTATTGCATATTATTTGTCGTATTAGTATAACTGGTACGTTTTATTATGTAGATAGTTATCACATAATTATTTGATTTTAAATATACGTAATTATATTTTTACTAATTATTCTCGTTTAATTGTACAATTTTTTGTATTATTTCTATTGTTACGTATTAACTATTGTATTAGTACAATTAGTACGTTTTATTTTGTAGAATATTTTTTCATAATTATTTAAATTAATACGTAATTATTATTATTTTTAAATATTTTTTAAAAACCCTAATTTTTCCTATATATATATATATATATTATAAGATTTCATGTTCTCTCTCTCCTCTCTTCTTCCCAAACACCGCCGCCGCCCGTACCCTCTCTCTCCTTTCTCTCTCCCCGAACCCGCCACAGTTGCCTTGGCCGTTGCTCCCTCGTCGCCGACGAGCCCACCTCAGCCCCGTCCTCCTCTACCCGTACCAGGCCGAGAACCGTCGCCACCAAACCCCGTATCCTCCATCACCTCAGTGATGCCTCAACCCCAAGCTTCGACCGCTTCGACCGCCCCTCCCCTTGGCTGTTCCCTGTCGGCCTCCTTCACCCCTAACACCGCCTCCCTCTCCGACCACACGATGCCAGATCATCCGACTGCTAAGCGTCATCACAACCCATCAACCCCCGACAAGCCGGACCTACCGTGTCCGTTAGATCCTCGTCGCTACCCCCTCTTCTCAAATCGGCCGCGATCTCCTCCGTCGCTGATGTTGCCGTCTAGCTCTACAAATCAGTCGACGGTCTGCTGCACGCGTCGCCGAACAACGAACAACAAACAATGGCTCTGCCACCTCATCCGTAGGTCCCTCGCATCGTAGGCAAGATCCCTATTGCTCAAATCTGTGTTTTAAGATTTATTATATATTATATGCATATTTTGACTGTATTGTGATTAGTTGTAGTTTTTAAATTATGATATAATCATCTGTGCATGATATTATGATAAGTAATTTAAAAGAAATTTATTTTGTAGAAAGGTTATTTTGATATGTTTTTAGAATTATTATGATGAGAAAAGAATTTATTTGGAAAAAGGGGTTGGTTTTGAATAATTATTAAAATAGGTAATTTAAAATAATTTATTTTGGAAAAATGAGTTATTTTGAATTGTTAAACTATTTTCAGAAAAGATTATTTTAGAATAATTATTATGATTTTAAAGGAATTTTATTTTGAAAAAGAATTATTTATTTTGGAATTAATTAATTTATGATCTTGTTTTGGTGGTTGTTGACTGCGACATTTCATGTGCAAAATAATCACGGTTTCCGATTTTCTTTTAACCATAGTTATATTAGGTGTCAACTAGCTGCGGATAATTTTTATGAGTAGTTTAGAAGTTTGAATAACAAGATATTAATGAAACCGAACTGCATGCATGTTTTTACTATTCATGATTACATTTTATGTTTTACAAATCTTTATTTCAATATATTCGATATGCCATGATGTTGTTGCATAGAATTAGTTTTATTTATTATTTCTTATTGTGTTTGAGAACCCTTAGTAGTTCATGACTTAGTGGCCTCGTGCGTCATGAACAGACCTAGTGATATGTGTGGATGTGTTTACTGAATTTAGGTGGTGAACCAGAGATAGTATGTATTATGTTTGACTTAGAAAAATGAGAAGAGTTAGGATGGGAAAGTCTTGGTTCATATGATCGGATGTGGCTGTTGATGTATCTTCCAGGCTCATACCAGTGAATTCGTGTAGTCACTGGGGTTGGTTTGTTGGGCTAAAGTGAATTTGTGCAGTCACTTTAGTAAATGAATTTGTGTAGTCACCCGAGTCCTGCTTAAGTTCGGACCAGGTCGGAATCAGATTGGGTGTAGTCCTCTGACCGATTCGTATAGCGGTATTGGATGCACGTAGGGGATTTGTGAATAGTCAGCTATCCGATGATATGAGCATTGACTCTGTGTGAGATGTGGACCAGTGAGTTTTAGGATGGCTAGTATTTGACCCGATTACTGTATGCTGTTAGCCTTATGAGTATCACGTTTTAATGATGGATTATATTTTGATTTTGTTGGACTTCTAGTTGCACGTTCCTTTTGTCATTTCTATCGTTGTATCATTTTTTGCATTGGGTTTTTGTTCGTTCTTTTCCTTTATGGGGTCTTGCCGTGTGCCATGTACGCTGACGTACACCTGTTTTCTCAGGTATACGTCAGACTTAGAGGAAGGATAGGTCCAGCTTAGAGATGTGCCAGAGCCAGGATATTCTTAGCAGGAGTACCTTGCAGATAGATTTGAAGAATAGGCCGAAGTTCAGTTATCTCTTCTTAGTTGAAGGTCTTAGTTTACTTTTACAGTATTTCCTTTCTTTTCCTTTGAACGATGTATTATATTTCTCCAGTATTCAGTTATTCAGTTTTGCATAAGGGTATGTTGACCCGAATATTATGTCTTGGATGATATTCATTTGTGATATGTATTATTGTATTCTGTGTTGTTCATTATATTCTTGCTAATTGATCGGGAACTTGTGACTTTGCATTGAGTAGAAAGGATCTAGTACTTATTTCTCCTCAGTCTAATAAGTTGCGGGCTTGTTCATGTTCTGATTCCCGGGAATTTTGGGAAGCTGAGCGTGACATCATGAGCAATAAATCATGGCATATCAGATAATTAAATCTAAGAATCATAAATCATAAATCATAAACAACATCTACGTAATTCAGAAAATAATCTTTTTTCCAAAATAATTTATTTTAAATTATTTCTCATAACATTTAATCTAAAATAATTCATTTTCTAAAATAATTTCCTTTAAATTATTTATAATTATTCTAAAAATACTATTTATCATATTATTATTATTCATCAACAAACCCATGCAGATTATCATAATATACATGCTACAACTAATCATAATACAATCAAATACATGCATATAATTTATAATGGATCTAAAATTCAAATTTGAGCAAGAGGGATATTGCCTATGAGTTTCTGTTGAACGTATCGACATTGATGTGCGAGTCCACGGGTAAGGTGACAGCAAACGTCGGGACTGCTGGACAACAAGAGGGAGGAACAGAGGAGGGCGT
>BQKN01000524.1:0-12888 GCA_022839385.1 Asparagus kiusianus | reverse complement strand
CAAATCTTTGAAATTGCTCATAAGTCCATCAAATCCTATGGGATCTTTGAAAATATCGCAATGGTATATATAATTTATGGGCTTTTTAGAATTTCTTTTTATTTTTTTTTCTGTTTTTCCCCTTAAAGAAGACCAGTTTTTCTATTTCCTTAGTATGATGAAAGCTGAAATATGTTTTTATTGGGAGGAGTTTCTAATGAGAAAATCTCAAACATTGGTGAAATGTGTTGCTGTACTTTTCATTTTTGGTTTTTGGATATTTTGTATATGACATGTTGTGAGCGTGTCTGAAAATTATGCCAACAATTTGGGTACTTCCAATAAGAAACTGTTACTAAACATAAAACAGTAACGATACATAAGAGAATATCATGCAATCCAAAAGATTACATATAGGTAGGAATCATGTTGTAAGCTTTTTCACCTGAAAGGTAAGAGAACTGATGGTACAAATCAACAATCATACAACAGATATCTTAGACGTTCATATTTCACTTAATTAATGCATCGAGAGCATCCAAAATAAAGGCTACATAAAAGCAACAATGATATTACATGTAACAATGACTCTACTACAAAGATTCATGTTTCTTATTCAGGAATCCCTTCATATTTTTTGACACGAAAGGAACCATTTCATATTATACTTCTCTTACACGCAATAATATTGAAATGGAAAATCATATTTTCACATAGTAAACAATCATATAATTAACACAAAACAATCAAATAATTAACACATAGCAAAATACTAGAGATCTCGGATGGGCACATTTAAATTACTATTTGAGGATATCTCAAAAATTCACCTCAAAAGCTACATTGGAGATAACAACTATTTAGTAACTAATACAATATGGAAAATGACAACTACACTACTCAGCGCTAAGATGGACTTGCTGAGGTGCATTCCTCATAAACGTCGGGAACGTGGGACACCATAGCGAACTGAGACCCGGGTTCAGTCGTCCCGAAATCGCGGTGGAGCATGCCCTGATTCACCAATTCTAGCGACCCAATTTAGGATTCAACCCAACTAAAATCTTAAGAAAATTCACTCTTTTTCAAAAGAATAAATGACAAACAATATGTAAAATTAAGTAAATGAAGTATGCATACCTTAATCGCAACATGATTCTAAAGGTTCTTTTAGCATTATTGTTATCAAGGAGCATATTTCTCAAACATAACTCTTACAAAACCTTTGATTCCTACATCTCAAGGTTCAAACCTAAAACGTGCCAAGTTCCATGGCGTACCCTATAAGCCTAACCCCTCGTACCTGATTCTAAATGAGTGGCGTATCACGCTCCCGTACCCATCCCGTGAACCGGAATGAAATAGGTTCCATGCAACTATGGCATTCCCTACTCTTAATTACCATTACTCTTAATTGTCTTTTATGTTCAAAAGTAAAAGCTACCAAAAATATCAAATTTCTAAATATACCTATCTTCTAGATTTTTCTTTTTTGTTTATATATGCCTTTTTCAACCCATCCAAGAAAAAGAAGGTATGCCATTATGATTTTCACCACGAAACTGGTGGGCATTGTACTGAACGGCGTAGTTGATGCAAAGCCTTGATCATGGTGGGCTAATACAACAATACTAGTTCAAAATTTTCAAATTATTCAGCATATATGCTATCTATTATAAATAAGACCGTATATTTGTAATTTTTTTATCACAACTAGATTAAACTTCTTGTTGAAAAAAAGGAAATATAACTTAAAGGGAGATAGCAACCACATGTTCCTTAACTTTATTGATCCTCTTAAAAACAGAATTCATAGGCTCATTACTCAACCTTCCTATAACTAATAAATTTATAATTAGACCTAGTGAGTTGATAAACTCAGCAAATTTCAACACTCACGGTCATAACCTCCTTACACTGGGTTCTAGGTTGAGAAGAATTGAGGGACTACAAACAACTAAGCAAGGGACTAAAGACTAATGAGAAATTTCAAAACTCTAACATGAAATTATTGAAGATTTGAGGGACAAATATCTAAACAATAATTGATGTTATTAATTACTTTAAGCAAGTACCGAAAGTTGTATTTAGCAAGCTCTTGTTCCATATAATGTACTAAGTATCGTTTTCGAACCTGCAAAACAAAATCTCAACTAAACGTCTCATTATAACCTACAAGTAATCCCAAATAGTTAAGCCGCACATCCTGAAAATATAAAATATCCGGAGATATCACTTTAATCTCTACAACGATATTTTTTTAATCGGTATGTCCAACATAAAAATGGGCAACTCTCATAACCAAAGAGTTTCTTCACAAACTTGTCAGCTAGAACATTATAGGACAGTACCAGCAGATGTATCACACCATCTTTTTTTCAAGTTTTGAGTCTACTCCTTATAACAAAATTAGGTGCATCTCGTGGTGGCCTTATCACCTTGTTCTTTGTGCTGACCGTCATTGTCTTGATAAAAGTCTCTATGATAATTAGGGTTAAATGAGATAGAATATTCCGTCAAGATTAACAAAATATTCCATCAACTCCATCCACCCTCCCTCCCCTCCCCTCTCCCCCATCCTTGCCCTCCTCCACACAACTCACCTTAAAACCCCTATCCGCCTCTCCTTTTCATTTGCTCGTTGTTGTCAAAACCCTAAAAACCGCACAAACAATGAATCAGCGAAATCATCACGGTCCTCACGAGCTTTCTTTGTTAGATATACTAATGGTCGGCTCCCCCTCGAGTCCCAACTGGTGAAGAAAAGCTAGTCTCCAGAAACTCGATATTCGACCCCAAGGATTATAGCTACGTTTACACATGGCAAGCCCACTCCCTTAATAATATTTGGAATATTTTGGTTAAGGTTTTTTCGATATTAGTCGCTTAAATCTCTAGTAATTTGATATGTCCTTAAATATGTGTTTTGTGATATTAGTCCCCCAAATTGCTTAATTTTTTGATAAAAGTCTTTCTGTTACTATTTTCGTTTAAAAGCCATAACCATGGTTAAATTAAGACTAACCATGGTATGAGGATTGAAAAGAGGAGAAGAGATGGTTAAGGCAAGGATTGGGGAGGAGGTGGAAGGAAGAGGAGAGGATGGGGAGGGAGGGGAGGGGAGGGCAGTGGGGGGATGGGGGAGGTAGGGAGTGAGGGTGAGGGAATTCGGGTGGGATTAAGGGAGGGAGAAGAGGAAGGGGAGAGAGTTGATGGAGAGGAAGGAGTGAGGGGAGGAGCTGTGGTTTTGGATCAGGGGTGGTTGCAGCCATGGGAGGTGGAAAGGGGGGAAGTAGGGTTTGCTACGGAAGAGGGCGAGGATAATGGAGTAGGTTCGAAAGGGGGACGACGGAGGGGTAGGATTCGAGGGCGGAGGGTGTCATCAAGGAAGGAGTGGCGGACGAGGAAGGAGAGAGCGATGTGGAAGGTGGGGGTTAGGGTGGGAAAGACGTAGGGCGGGGAGGAGGTGGTAGGGGGAAGGAAGAACGGAGCGAATGAGGGTGGTAGGGGGCGGGGAAGGGGAGTGGAGGAAGAGGGAGAGTTTAGTGGAGGGTGGGAGGGAGGGGTAGCGGAGGAGGTGGAGGAGGGCGGGGAGGGGAGGGGAGAGAGTTGATGGAATATTCCATTAATCTTGACGGAAGATTCCATCGCATTTAACCCTAATTAACCATAGGGACTTTTATCAACAAACTTAAGCGATTTGAGGGACTAATATCAAAATACACATATTTAAGAGACTAATATCAAATTACTAGAGATTTAAGGGACTAATATCAAAAAAAACCCTTGGGTTAATGATTCCAGTGATGTGAGGTGAAATACTAATAAATTGAGTAATTGGTATGTTTGATAATTAGGAAACAACTGAGCTCAGGTGTTCCAACTTATCTCTCGCAATAGTTATTATATTCTTGTGGATGCCGACGTTGGGTCACTGATTACGATAATTTATCATTTGCTATATAAAGGCAATCTAGTCAAGACCATGACGGTCACCACAAAAAAACAAGGTGATAAGGTGACCACGAGATGCGCCTAATATTGTTGTAAGGAGTAGGTTCGAAACTTGAAAAAAAAGGTCTGGTGATACACATTTGCTGGTACTATCCTATAATGTTCTAACTGATAAATTTGTAAAGAAACTCTTCGGTTATGAGAGTTGTCCATTTTTATTGTTGGACATATCGATTAAAAAAATATCATTGTAGAGATTAAAGCGATATCTTCGAATATTTTATGTTTTCAAGAGCTGCGGTTTAACTATTTGGGATTACTTGTAGTTTATAAGGAGACGCTCAGTTGAGGTTTTGCTTTGCAGGTTCAAAAACAGCACTTCGTACGTTATACGGAACAAGAGCTTGATGAATACAACTTTCAGGATTTGCTTAAGATAATTAATAACATCAATTGTTGCTTAGATATTTGTCCCTTAAATCTTCAATAATTCCATGTTAAAGTTTTGAAATTGCTCATTAGTTTTTAGTCCCTTGCTCGGTTGTTAGTAGTACATCAATTCTTCTTAACCCAGAAGCCAATGTAAGGAGGTTTTGGGTGTGAGTGTTGAAATTTGCTGAGTTTATCAACTCACTAGGTCTAATTGTAAATTTATTAGTTACAGAAAGGTTAAGAAATAAGCTCATGAATTTAGTTTTCAAGAAAATCAATAAATGTAAGGAACATGTGGTTGCTATCTCCCTTCAACTTATATTTCCCCCGAAGCGCTTTTTCGGAGGATCTTCTTCCGCCTTCTACTTAGTCTTCCTTTATCTACGCAATTTCTTAACATTCCAAATTCCATCTTTGTTTCTCGTCGTTCCTTGCAAGAGATACCTCGCATTTCAAAACGTTTAACTTCTTTTCTTTCAAGATTTCTACAATAATAAACAAGGAGTTTAGATTCTACAAACTCTTAACAATGCTTTTCTGTGACTTTTATTCAACAAGTTTAATCTAGTTATGACAGAAAAATTACAAATATACAATCTTATTCATTATAAACTACAAATAATCTCAAATATTTAAACTGCACCTCCTGAAAACATAAAATATCTGAAGATATCACTTTACAGTGTGTTTGGAAGATGACTTAGCGAAGGGAAGGAAGGTGAATTTTTCCCCTTCCTTCCCTTCCCCTTCATTACACCCCAATTTGGGATGAAAGATTTTGGCACAAATTTCCCCCGCATTCCCTCCTCTAGTCTCCTAGATGAAACTCTCAAACAAGATTTAAATTAGATTTCTCTTCCCCTCTCCCTCTCTACCCTCCACCCAAACAGACCATTAATCTCTGCAATGATATTTTTATAATCGGTATGTCCAACATAAAAATGGGCAACTCTCATAACCGAAGAGTTTCTTCACAAACCTGTCAGGTAGAATATTATAGGACAGTACCAGCAGATATGTATCACCAGACCTTTTTTCAAGTTTGAAGCCTAGTCCTTACAACAAAATTAGGCACATCTCGTGGTCACCTTATCACCTTGTTCTTTATGTTCACCGTCATGGTCTTGACCAGGTTGCCTTTATACAACAGATGAAAATCCATCGTAATCAACGACCCAACGTTGGCATCCACAGGAATATAATAACTATTGCGAGAGATAACTTGAACACCTGAGCGCAGTCATTTCCTAATTATCAAACATATCAATTACTCAATTTATTAGTATACTTTCTCATTTCACATCACCTCACCTCATGGAATCATTAACCTGAGGGTTTTTTCGATATTATTCCCTTAAATCTCTAGTAATTTGATATTATTAGTCACTTAAATGTGTATTTTGTTATTAGTCCCTCAAATTGCTTAAGTTTGTTGAATAAAACTCCTTGTGGTTAATTAGGGTTAAATGAGATGGAATATTCCGTCAGGATTAACGGAATATTCTATCAACTCCCCCCACACTCCCTCCTCTCTCCCCTCCCCCGCCCTCATCCACCTCCTCCGCCACCCCTCCCTCCCTCCACTAAGCTCTCACTCTTCCTCCACTCCCCCTCCCTCGCCGCCTCCCCCGCCCTCATCCACTCCCTTCTCCCCTCCCCCCACCACCTCCTCCCCGCCCTTCGTCTCTCCTACCATAACCCCCTACCTTCCACATCGCCCTCTCATCCCTCGTCCGCCACTCCCTCCTCGATGACACCCTTTACGCCCTTGAATCCTACCCCTACCCCGTCCCCCGCCTAAACCTACTCCCTCATCCTCGCCCCCCTCCACACAACTCCCCTTAAAACCCCTATCTGTCTCTCCTTCTCAATTTCTCATCGTTGTCGAAACCCTAAAACTCGTACAAACAATGGCTCAGCGAAATCCTCACGATCCTCACGAGCTTTCATTGTTAGATATAAACGATTTCGTACTAAAGGCCGGCTCCCCCTCTGGTCCCAGCTGGTGAGAGAAAACTGGTCTCCAGAATCTCGGTATTTGACACCAAGGATTATAGCTGCGTTTACACATAATAAACTCACTCCCTTAATAATATTTAGAATATTTTGGTTAAGATTTTTTTGATATTAGTCACTTAAATCTCTAGTAATTTGATATTAGTCCCTTAAATATGTGTATTTTGATATTAGTCCCCCAAATTGCTTAAGTTTGTTGATAAAAGTCCTTTTGTTACTATTTTCGCTTAAAATCCATAACCATGGTTAGATTAAGACTAACCATGGAAAGAGGATTGGAAAGAGGATAGGAGATGGTTACGGCAAGGATTGGAAAGGAGGTGGAAGGGAGAGGAGGTTGATAGGGTGGGATGGCAATGGAGGGGAGGGCAGTGGTGGACGGGAGAGGTAGGGAGTGAGGGTGAGGGAATTTGGGTAAGATTGAGGGAGGAAGAGGAGTAAGGGGAGGGAGTTGATGGAGAGGAGGGAGTGAGGGGAGGAGTGGTGGATTTGGATTAGGGGTGGTTGCAGCTAGGGGAGGTTGAGGGGGAGAAGTGGGGTTTGCTACGATCGAGGGCGAGGATGAGAAAGTAGGTTCGGAGGGGGGACGGGGGAGTGGTAGGATTCGAGGGCGGAGAGGGTGTCATCAAGGAGGGAGTGGCGGACGAGGGAGAGGGCGATGTGGAAGGTGGGGGGTCTGGGTGGGAAAGACAAAGGGTAGGGAGGAGGTGGGGAGGGAGGGGAGAAGGGTGGGGGGAGGCGGCGAGGGAGGGGGAGTGGAGGAAGAGGGAGAGCTTAGTGAAGGGAGGGGAGGGTTGGCGGAGGAGGTGGAGGGCGGGGAGGGGGAGAGGGGGGAGAGTTGATGGTATATTCCATTAATCTTGACGAAATATTCCATCTCATTTAACCCTAATTAACCACAGGGACTTTTATCAACAAACTTGAGCGATTTGAGAAACTAATATCAAAATACACATATTTAAGGGACTAATATCAAATTACTAGAGATTTAAGGGACTAATATCGAAAAAACCCTTAGGTTAAAGATTCCAGTGAGGTGAGGTGATGTAAAATGTGTAATTATAGTAATAAATTGAGTAATTGATTTGTTTGATAATTAGGAAACGACTGCGCTCAGGTGTTCAACTTATCTCTCACAACAGCTATTATATTCCTGTGGATGCCAATGTTAGGTCACTGATTACGATGACTTGACATCTGTTGTACAAAGACAACCTGGTCAAGACCATGACGGTCACCATAAAGAATAAGGTGATAAGGCGACAACGAGATGTGACTAATTTTGTTGTAAGGAGTAGGCTCGAAACTTAAAAAAAAGGTCTGGTGATACACATCTGCTGGCAATATTAAGCCATCTCATCGCCACCTCAGTATGCCAACTCACATGTCCCCTCAACCTGTCCCATTTTTAGGTCCTCCTAACAGCACTCATAAAGGATACAAAAGATTTATAACATATTATATTAATCAAGTAATATAATGGAATAATTTTTTACTTGTAAAGTAGATTGATGATCTACATAGAATATGCTCAATATGCTCCACAAATAATGGATTCAAGTGACTCTAAGAACAAATCTTTAACCTCTCCGATTTTTTTATGATGTTTGTGATGCTAGATAAGCTAATTCAGTAATTCTTTATCCAATTCTCAGACAATTCATTTTATTTGAAGGTGTTTTAAATAATCCTTGGTTGCATTTCCTTTGGCTATCCAAACAACTATAAGAGTATCATTCATACTTGTACATCATGATAATATTCTTATTTTTTAGAGTCAAGCAGAACATTGAGATTGGTATTAAATATTTAAACTCAACCAAAAAGCTTCTCACTCTATACGGCAGTACCTATCAAGAGCTAGAATTTGATAAGCTAATATGAATAATAAAATTCAGTTTGCCTATCTACATAGACTCCATTAGGCATGCTCCGCTGGTTAGGATTGTGAATATTTATTTAGGGTTGGTTAAGTTGTAGCAAAGGGATTAAGTTATAAACTCTGTGATTTCAAAACCGGTCTCCTATTTATAATCCTTAGATTTGTATGGACATAACCGATCACAAATAAAGCCTATAAAGTCTAATAATACAAATGAACCACCAAATATTTAGGAACAAAAAATAAACATATATAACAGAACGTACATTATAAAAGAAAGGATATTAATGAGGTTTCTAAACCAAGCTGAGTCTCTTTATTTTAGCTCAATAATTTGGAGTTTAACATCGCTATGTGAAACAAATAATTAATTTGGCATGTTTAAGGTCTCCATATTGGGCTAGCTAAGAACATGATGCAGAAAGGATGCAACAGTTGGCCTCTTTGAATGGGCAGCAATAATGAACTTTCTAAATTTCAAAGGAATGGTTACTCATTGACCTGCACTAAAAGCATATATAAACTTTATCCCCTAAAAGTTTAGGTTTTTATTGATGTGCTTTTCAATAAATCGTCCATATTTGCATTACCTTCTGTTAGGAGTAAGTCAAGCAATCTCCATCCAACCAACGTAGGTCGTGTTGCTCGCACCTGTGCTAGAGCGCTATCTGCATATCCTATTTAGACAAAATTTTGTGAGACTGGAAATAAATAAGGGTTTTGCATATAACCCTAAATCATTCATATTTGCAAATTTACCCTCTAAATCCAAATATTTACAAACATACCATCTCCTCCCAAAAAAACTCTTTCAGACTAGTTTTTTTCTATCCCTCAATAGTACATTCAACTTTTAACAATTTATAGATTAATTTCTAAACCTACACTCCAATCTCATGCCTTTCACCGTTTTGTCACCAAATCAAAGTGCTTTCAACAAAACTAGAAAATACCTAAAAATCTTGCATGTCCTTATGGTTAAGAACTGGGGGGGTGAAAACTGAGGTGGTGATGACAAGATCTAATGTCGAGTTGGAAGGGGAGGGAAGTAGCACAGAGGACTTCGTTATTGCCGAGGGTTTTTAATTTTCTTGGTTCTCGCTAAAGTGGAGTGAGGAATGAAATGTTATCTGGAGTTATGAAAGATGGATCTTGACAAACTAGTGTTTGAACAAAATCACATGTCGTATCGTATACTTAGATGGCATCTTGTTAAGGCAAAATGGTATATATATCAAAAGCATTCTAGTTGTTTGATACTATCTCACCGCCTCACCTCATTTTCAATTTTTCTTTTCACAATTCATTAGAAACTTGACTGGCTGACTGAGCTTCCTGTAAAATTGAAACTTTTACTACACTTGTATGCATCATCTTCATATCCTATGGTCTTCATATCTTATGGTCATGACACATGAGGAAGGAAATGAGATTGGGGGTAGTTTAGTCATTGCATATCATAAATATTAATGTAGCAAATAATATCCAAGCAGTGTTAGATGAGGGGTATTCTCATTCAATGTGAGATTTTTTGGGGGGGTATAATTTTGCAAATATCTAAATTTGGACGTTAATTTGCAAATATGGATGATTTGGAGGATATATATGCAAAAAATCCTAAATAGTAACAATCAACTTTCTAGGCCAATATTAAATTAAATAGCAAACCGGATATAACACGGAAAAAGGCAGCCATCCCCCGGTGGTCGAACGCGATCGTCCAAGATGGCATAGGCTCATTTCTAAACAACTTGGACACACCAAGGCATGATAGTGCATTCTCTGGATAAAACACAACTAATATAGAAGATGCATTATAATGGTATAATGCTCAAAAGCATAAAAGGTTAAAGTTACATACCGAAGAAAAATATGTAATCAAAGCAGTTATCTGCAGCCCCAGATCGATAGCACATAGTATACTTTGGTTCCATTGTGCCTCTATCAATCTGAGCACTTGACTCGCGAGACATAATCCACTCATTATACGCAACCTTGTACGCTGAGGCCTAAAAATTTTAAAAGGCAAGACTAAATTATAGAGTACGTTTATAATGACCATATCAAAAATGAACAATTGCAGTATTCACAATCTTTTTAAAGCAACCTTTCATCTTTACATATATATATGGCTTAGATTCACTTTTGAGTCCTAAAGTTAGAAATTTTATCACTATGATAGTATGATACCATAAAGTATCTCAGCACTTCGATACCCTAAAGTTTCAAACCCATATCACTTTGATGCCAATTTTAGTGTAACATTTACTTTTATGTTAAGTGGAACAAAAATGATGAAAATGATCTCAGCTAAAACTCTCCCGCATACAAACAACTTGGCTTTTTTCATAACTAAACTTTAGAGTCTCAAACTAAAGCCAAACTCATATCACTTTGATGCTAATTTTAGTGTAACATTTATTTTTGTGTTAAGTGGAACAAAAATGATGAAAATGATCTCAACTAAAACTCTCCCGCATACAAGCAACTTGGCTTTTTTCATAACTGAGTTTTAGAGTCTCAAACTAAAGCCAAACCCCTACAGACCTCCCCCAAACATGAATCTAGATGGACGGCGATGAACCCAAACTCGACGACGACGAACCCTAGTTGTACGAAGAGTAGCTTGACAAAGATGACGTTGTTGGACAAAGATCACATTGTCGGACAAAGGAAAACCGTCTTATGGTACAACACCAATCGAAAAAACCCCTAATTTCAATATTTAGTGTTGAGATTTTGAATTTGAACTTCTTGTTGTTTTTTAGATAAGAATTTTGTACTTAAAATATTGATGTTAGTTCATTTTGTGCTTAAATATTGTTATTTTTTAGATTTTGAATTTGAACTTCTTGTTGTTTTTTAGATAAGAATTTTGTCACTGTTTCACGAATTATTTTGGCTAGACATTTTGTACATAAATTGGGTTATGGAGAGAATTTTAATCTTCACATTAAAGATCCTGGGATTTCCATCAACAGAGGATGGAAGTGATTATGAAGTAACTAGAGTAACTGAGAAAATAGTTGAAGACAAGGGAAAGTGGGCCTTGCCTGAGAATCAAGATGAAGTTGATGATGAGAAAGAAAGTGAAGCCAATATTAATGGTGGGGAAAATGAGTTTAATATGAATAGAAAAATTAATAGACACAGGGCTCTATGTGGTGATGATCTTAAGCCAACAAAAATAGCTATATCAGCTAATTGGAGAAGCCTGTAGATGCCGAGGATGTTGCACATAATGGCTCTAAATGGATTATTGTAGTTTGTAACGAGAAGACGTGCAAATGGAGATGGTATGCTACACGGGACCAAGACAAGATAAACTAGAGGTCTAGTTGATATTCTTACTTGCAAGAGAGTTTATAAAAACTCTCAAGCAAATTCTGCATGATTGGCAAAATGGGCAATGAAGTTGTTGAGGGATAATCCCAAAGGAGTGTTGATGACATGAGGAAGATGATACTCTCTGAGGTAGAAATGGACGCTAGTATGCAGCAAGTCTGTAGGGCTAGACCAAAGCACTTGAGGTGATTGAAGGGGGCTACAAGAAGCAGTTTTGGCAATTGTGGGAATATTCTCACATGATTCTAGAGAGGAATCTAGTATGTTAGGGTTAAAACCAAAAGAGAACAACTTGAATAACTGTAATGAGTTTTTTGTCTTCTTTGTGTCCTACAAGGCCCAAATTGCAGGACTTATGGATGGTTGTAGAACGGTTACTGAATTAGATGGACGTTTTTAAAGACTCCAACTGAAGGTATTCTTCTTTCCCCAGTGGCTAGAGATCAAATAACCAGATGTTTCCTGTAACAATAGCTAGGGTGGAATCAGAGTGCAGGGAGACTTGTGCTTGGTTTTTGGAATGTTTCAAAGAAGCTATGGGTATGGACCAGACGAATTATGGCAGTATCTTGGTTGTCATCAGTATCAGTGATAGACGAAAAGTTTGTTTATCCATTTGTATCTTAAACAATTGGTTGCACTTGTTATTAAAAAATGAGTTACAATGTTTCCATTTCCTTTATCATTTTTTCTGACTTTGTTTACAGAGATTATTATAAGCTGTTAAATGTGGTGCCTTTAGTTACTCACTGATATCGTGTGAGGCATTTGTATGCTAACTTCCATCTGTAGTTCTTGGAATTGCTGCTTGAAGAGATTGCTATGAAGGCCCGCTAAATCTTACAGAATGTATGATTTTAATCTGGTAATGAAGTGGCTTAAAAAAGAGAACGAAAGGGCATGGAAGTGGCTAGATGCTATTGACAAAAAAATGTTGGGCAAGATCCTATTTTAAGGTTTATGTTCCATGTGATTTACTTTGTAACAATATTTGTGTAGCTTTCAATGGATATATTATGGAGGCAAGAGATAAACCAATCGTTACAATGTTGGAGATAATAAGAAGGCTTGCATTGTATTGAGGAGACACCAACAAAGAAAGAAGTTGGCAGTAAGTGGAGTGGAACTATTTGCTCTAAGTTGGAAAAAAAATCAAGAGAATGTTATAGAGGAGAAGGGAAGTAGGAAGTTAAAGTGTCCGTGAGGCAAAGTGACTACTAACATCGCAAATAGGATCTGTGATTGTAGTGTGGCAATTAACGGATATTCCTTACATACAT
>BQKN01000523.1:468280-486710 GCA_022839385.1 Asparagus kiusianus | reverse complement strand
ACCCCTTGGGGGTGTCTCGAGCCAGCCGAGACAGCTTCGTGTGTCCCCGGTTCAGCCCGGGGCTGTGCCGTTGTCCCGCCGTTGACTCGCCGTTGACTTTTCGTCCGAACTCGGATTTGAGTGATTTCGGATGCGTTGGAATCGTGACGGCGAGCTCTGTAGGCCCCGATGGTTGGATTATCTGTGGGGTGATCGAGGCACAGCGGGCGTTGGTCCGATTGCGGTGATAGCGGGGTTTTCGGTCAACCCGTATCCTTGCGATTCTGACATTCTGTCGGTTCACGTAATCCGTCGGTTTGCTTCAGTCGCTCACCGGCGTCATTTGAGCTCTTGTGAACCGGGTAGTGACGTTCGATCGCCGCTCGTTGACACCGAGCTATGTTCGGGGACCTATCGGCAATTTTTGATGCCTACAGCCGAGATAAGCGCTTCTGCTTCTAGATTCCTTTGTGAATTGACGGAGTTCTGGATCTGATCTGATTGTCAGGTAGTCCACAGATATCGACATCCCCGTTATTGGCTAAAGACCCACGCAAGCAAGAAACGACGAACGGATCTTGCACAGAGTTGTAACCTTTCATTTTGTTCTTTTTATTGAATATTTTGAATTCCTTGTAAACAATCAATATTATAATGAATTCGGCAATGAAAGCAACTTTCAGCAAAAATAAACTGGCGACCACAGTGGGAGCTAACAGCCTCGCTGTCGAGGCTGTCGTGACGCAACCGGCATTTAAGATCCGGGTGAATGAAGAGGTCGAGTATGAATTTGACCAGCAAAAGTTTGAAGAGTACCTTTCTTCCTCCTCCTCCAGATCCGCCTCTCCAAGTAGGCGTAGGAAGGCTTCCTCTTCTAGAAATACTCACGGGATCTTAGGCTCGAAGATCGAAGATCCCCTCGCCGCCGCTGCACTCACACCTCGCGACGCCCCCACGACGTCCAAAGAGGTCGAAACCGTAGATCCGGACTTCTCCTCCGCCATGAAGATAACCGCTGAAGGCGCCCTACCTTTGTCATAGAGAGCACGCCAAAGACGGCACCAACACCTTACGTGTCAGCTGGCCAAGGCTTTGGAGCGAATGGACGGGATCCGCTATAATGTGGATCTGAAATCTAGGCAGCGCCAGGAACAACAACGGCAAGCCACCAACTCCTCCTCCAAGGCAGAGACGAACGAATAGGTTCGCATCAAGAGGACCCGCTCTACTCTCGAGGAGCGAATCAAGAAACGCCGCGCATTGCTCGCACAGGCCCAAGTCCTTTTGCAGAAAGCGAAAGAGATACAGAAGGAAGAAACAGTTAAGAAATCGCCCAAGCGCAAATAGGTGTGGATGCTAAAGGTAAGGCCAGCGCTTAAGGCAAAACTGAATTAGTCAGATCTCATTTCCCCTCTCCCCACATCTCCGATGGAGCTAGGTAGTAGCGTGGATCTCACCAAATCCAGAGTTCCTTTGAAAGAACGCCTCGGTCCTCTGCCTGAAGATCGAGGTAAAGCACCAGTGAAGGAGCGATTGGGACCTTTGAAAGCTTCCTAAGCAATGATTCAGATTGGGGGTCATACCAATCCCCTTAAGAATGATGATAAAGAGAAGGCCCCTGTTACCGATCGCATTGGATTGCGAGTTGAAGTTCAAGAGCCTGTTAGGGTTTCACGCTCACGAAAGCGTAAATCAGAACGAGTGACTCTTGGGGACGCCAGTAAAATGTCATATCCCCGGAGGAAAGCATATTTGGCCGATGGTGATGATGCTATACCTGGAAGGTCATACCAACACCCTATGGGTTGCTCCAGTCATCAAACTGACGAGTTGTACTATAGGGCTGGGGGTACGAATAAGTCTCGAAGAAGAAGTGTTCGAGACACGGATTCTCACTGTCCGTGTGCCAACATAATCAAGGTGGTATTATCAGAATGCTGCTGTTCTAAAGCCCCATAAAGAGTTTCGGTGTTTGAGAGAATCTCTACCAGAACGTCCAAAACCAAACCAAGACACTTCCGTAGAAGGAAACCTGCTCTTCAAGAGAATGAATTTCCAGAAGTGTCTGTCAACATGACCGGGAGAGGGAAGTCAACGTGATGTTTTAGCTCGGATCAGTTTGCTATAGTGTCCCAGCGTATAACTCGATTGCGATCGGGGGCCAGTAGAAGAAGGGATTACCAAAGAATGCAGAAAGGACTCCCTTCAGATAACAAGACCTCAGATGTTTGCTCGGATGCTTGCTCATATGCCTGCTCAGCGATGGCTTCCGATGACACCGCATCGAGTGCAGGACAACCTTATGAATCACTCATGATTAGCGCCGAGCAGATGGCTAAGATACTCGAAGACGCTTTGACCAAACAGAAGGAAAATTTCAAATTTGAAATGAAAATGGCCATGCAGCAGATGAGAGAAATGCATGACCAATAAATCGCGGTACTGACAACTCATGAAGGAGAATCTAGTCGTCGCAATAATATTAACCAAGGTGATGATGAACGAAAAGTAGAGGATAATGCCAACATGAACACCCCTCCCGTTAACAACAATAATGGGGGTGGCCCCTCGGATGATAACAATACGAAGGAGGACCACATTACTTCTCCCCAAAACCACTCGAAGACAGATACGAGTGAGGATAAGAAAATGAGGGATCTGGAGAGCAAAATCAATGCGCTGATGAGTGTTCAAGAAGTAAAAAGGTCCGGGATACCATGTCCATACCCAAAGGAGTGGGAATCAATTCCATACCCCACGAAGTTTAATTTGATCAATTTCACGCCGTTTGACGAAAAGGGTTCCCCTACCCAGCACTTAATATATTTTAAGTCTCACTTAGGAATAATCTTCGGGAATGAACCGCTTATGGTGCGGTCATTCGTTGGTACTCTTCACGGAGCAGCTTTCGATTGGTATCGCCGTCTCAAGCCGGGGAGTATCAGCAGTTAGGGTGACATGGAAGACATGTTTCTAACGAACTTCTTCGACGACGATACCGAGATTTCAATTGGTACACTATTTGACGAGAAACAAAAAAATGGTGAATCAGTCGAAAACTTCGTTAAGAGATTTCAGAACAAAGCGATGAACTGCAGAGATCCGATCAGTGAAGACTTTATCCTCGAGACTTGTCACAATAATCTTTCATTGGACATCCTGGAAGCTATGGGAATAGCACCGCCAAAGACCTGGAAGGATTTGAAGGTGCGAGAAGAACGAGCCGAACGATTCCTTAAAAGGAAAAAGGCCGAAAGGCGTCAAGCGATAAATAATCCTCTATAATAGAATTTTGTCCCTAAGGGTAAAGGAAAGGCACAAGCGAATGCAGTGGACGCGAACCAAACATTCGATGTGCAAGCGCAACAGCAACAGCAGCAGCAAAAAGTGCCTCAGCAATCACGGTGGCAGCAACAGCCTCAGAAACAAAAGGCCTCGGAGCCAAAATTCCCGAAGGTCTACTCGTTCAAAGAGGATGAAGTTCCTGGTATTTTTAAATACCTTATAGAGAACAACAAGATCAAGTTGCCTCCGATCCAGGATCAGGAAGATGCTAAAAGAGTTAATGATCCAAAGTACTACGCGTTCCATAGAGCGGTGCATCATCCTACCAAAGTATGCTACGTCCTCAAGGACAAGATCCAAGCTTTAATAGATGTCGGGGTCATCACTATGAAGCAACCTAAGGAGAAGAAGGTGGGCGCGAATGCAGTGTCAATAAGTTTCGGATCCGTTCCCTTGAACTGGTTTCAGCCTGAGCTAGTAATAAATGCGACAGTGAAGACCGTGAATGATGATCCTCACCAGCAACGTCAGAAAGGACTTATGCCACACACAGCCCCAAATGGAGAGATTCTTTGGGTTCACCCCGATCTAATTGGAGATGAACAATGGATCGGATCCTCTTCTAAGAAAAAGTCAAAAGGAAAAGGGAAGTCTTGTTACGGAGCCACTGCTATTCCAGGAGAAGATGATGATAGGATTCCAGCCTTCCCGCTTTCTGAAGAAAAACAGGAGGCCTTTGTAACTCGGAGTGGGAACGAGTATCACTTCAAGTATCCGGATGCTTCCGAGCAATTAGCTAAGCAGGGGGTAACCAAAATCGTTCCTTCCAAGACCTTAACGGAAATGGGAATTGTCACAACTCCCCCAACACCTGTAGTTGCAGAGAAGATCCAACAAAAACAAAAAGGGAAAGAACCCTTATGCCAAGAAGGTCAAAACCCAAAGCAGTCACGATTCAATCATCCGATTGGGAGAGACAAACCGGGAAATGCAAGCTCTCCGCCCCATTTCGACATTATGGCGCAGTTAGCTAATATACTGGCTAGGATAACCCTATATGAGTTGCTGAGTCTTTCAAAGGACACGAGGGAGGCGTTACAAGAAGCTTTGAGAAATTCTGAAGCTTTCCTGACTCGGATCAAGCCATCTCATGAGGAACCAGAGCCATCAGTTCAACACTGCAATCTCGCGGCACATCGTTTTCCTTACATTTCCTTCACCGAAGAATACAAGCAGACAAAGAATTCAAAGCATGACCGACCCTTGTACTTCACCGGGTACATTGGCTCTAGCGTTGTCAACCGGATCCAGGTCGATCCGGGTTCCGCTGTTAGCATCATGCCACTCTGATTGATATACAATCTTAGAATACCGGCTAGTAAGCTAGCTTCCATAGGCACTACAATCTACGGATTTAATACCAATGGGTCCAGACCATTGGGAAAGATTCGAGTAAAATGCCAGATTGGGGATTTGAAGTCAGAAGTCACGTGCTACGTGATTGACGCAGAAACCTCCTATAACTTACTATTGGGTCGACCCTGGATCCACGATAATCTTATAGTCCCATCAACTCTTCATTAGTGTCTCAAATACGTGGACACCAATAATGAAGTCAAGACGGTGGTCGCGGATAAGCAATCGTTTAAGGGATTGGAGAACTATTTTACTGATTCCCTTCTATACGGTACCGAATCCGATACTGAACCATCGGCCTAAGGAACAGACAGCATAGATGAAGCTGATACCGAAGCTGGGTTTGATTATGATGGCGGTTTTGTACTTAATGATATTGTACCCATTGTAATCAATCTTGACGATGAAGAATCATCGGAAAGTAGTTGTAACTGGTAACTTACCGAAGAAATATCAATAAATGAGGATTTAGAGTACTCGTCGTGTCTTGATAATATCACTAAAGAACTGTATGACAACCCTGACTTGTATATGCCACTTCAATAATTTTGCATGACAAGAAAACAGGTACATGATCCATTCGGAACGAGACTTGTCATTCCTGCAAAGACAAGGGGTGAAAAGGAAGTTATCTACGATAAAGGAAGAGAATCTCCGATACCAGACCACTTCGTGAAAGAGGAAGACGAGGGTGATAAACCTGCACCTCATCTATTTAGATATAACACAAAAGCACGTGGTCTCATGGAGAAGTACGGATATGACTTCACGCTCGAAGAAGGTCTTTGTTTTGGTCAAGGTCCGTGAGTTCCACCTCGAATGGCTTATGTACCAAAAGGAAAACCCGATGACTATTATCGCCACAGAAGAGGTTTAGGCTATGTCTCCTCATCCGATGACGAATGTTGCTGGCAAGTCATTGATCAGATTGCTAATAAAAGCAAAGACGGATATTCTTCCGATTCTTCAGCTTGGGATTCCGACGCTAGTCTTTGAGAAATGTTCAAAAAGCTAATGTTGAACATGGCGACGGTCGACCCTACGACAAAAGAGGAGGACGATCAGATACCAACTTGGGAAGATCCTTGGATTCATCACCTGAATATGCAGTACGGTGATAGGTTTGAACAAAGGAAACCTCCTACTGAAGATCAAGTAGTCCAAGTGAATATGGGTAACGAGGATAATCAGAAACCAATATTCATTAGCGATAGCCTCCCGCCAGATAAGAAAGAAGAGTTAATCTCTCTTATCAGGGAATACATTGATGTGTTCGCCTGGAACTATGGAGATATGCTAGGACTCGATCCGAATATAGCAGTGCATCGTCTTAATATTAAGCTGGATGTCAAACCTATCAAACAACGACAAAGGCGGTTTCGTCCACAGATGATGGAAGCAATCGAGTCTGAAGTTAAAAAGCTTATTGACTCGGGCTTTGTTAGTGAAGAGCAACATCCCCAGTGGCTTGCTAATATTTTCCCGGTCCTTAAGAAGAACGGGAAAATCAGGGTTTGTATCGACTTTAGAGACCTCAACGCTGCCTGCCCAAAAGATGATTTTTCTCTTCCCATCACAGATGTCATCATCGACAATTCGTGTGGGTTCGAGAGAATGTCCTTCATGGACGGATTTTCCGGTTATAATCAAAAAAAGAAGCATCCGGAGGATGAAAAGCATACCGCGTTTAGGACACCCCTCGGTGTTTTCTGTTACACGGTCATACCCTTCGGCTTAAAGAATGCAGGTGCTACATATCAGAGAGTCATGTCGAAGATCTTTCAGGAGCATCTCCGAAAGACTGTCGAGTGCTACGTGGATGATCTGGTCATGAAAAGTCGTGACAAGAATGATCACATTAAAGACTTAAAGATCATGTTCGATCTGATGCGGACCCATCAATTGAAGATGAATCCAACCAAATCCTTCCTCGGGATGTCTAGCGGTAAATTCCTTGGATTTGTCGTCACCACCAAAGGTATTCACATCAATCCTGATAAAATAAAGGCAATTAATGAGCTACAACCTCCGAGAAACCTTAAAGAGCTCAGAGGATTACAAGGGCGGTTGGCTTATATCTGTCGGTTCATCTCGAACCTCTCAGGAAAATGCCAACCATTCTCCAAACTCACAAAGAAGGGCGTAACGTTCGTATGGGACGACGCTTGTCAAAAGGCGTTCGTGAGTATTAAGGAGTACCTCTCGAAACCTCCTGTACTCGTTGCACCGAAATCGGGCAAACCGTTCTTGATTTACGTCAAGGCGACGAGCCACTCGTTAAGTGCATTGCTTGCGCAAAATGACGATAACGATCACGAACAGGCAGTATATTACTTAAGTCGGACCTTGGTAGGTGCCGAATCCTGATATCCCATGATCGAAAGGGAATGCCTCGCCTTGGTATTCACAGTTCAGAAGATGCGGCATTACCTGGTTGGATAGGCTATTTATGTTATCTCCAAAGTTAACCCAGTCCGAGTATTCATGACACAGCCATCCTTCATGAATTAGCGGTTAGCAAAATGGGCCTTGCTCTTGTCCCAATATGACTTGAATTTTAAACAACAGAAGTCAGTGAAAGGACAGGCTATCTGTGACCTCCTGGCAGCTAATCCAACTACGGATACCGTCGAGATATATGACGACCTACCCAATGAAACCCACGAAGTCAATGTAACTTCGCACCAACAAGTATGGCATTTGTACTTCGATGGTGCTTACCAACCAGCTAATGTAGCAAGTGCTCCTGGATGTTCTAAGATCTCTTCTGGAGTGGGAGTCGTCTTAGTTTCCCTAGGAAAGCATGTGATGCCTCGAGCCTACTCGTTGACCGAGCCATGCTCAAATAACGTAGCTGAATATAACGCGCTACTCATAGGACTCAAATTCGCTAAAGAACTGGGGGTTGAGTATCTCAAAGCTTTCGGTGATTCTCAACTAATAGTTAAGCAAGTTCAAGGGGAGTATGAGGTCCGAAATCAGGATTTAATACCATATCATAAGATGGCAGTGGAGATGGCAGAATCACTCGAAGGATTCTTCATCGAACACATTCCACGATTACAGAATGCTTACGCAGATGCGTTAGCAGCATTGGTTGTATCCCTGGCGCAGCCTCTTAAAACAGAACAGTTTGTTACAGTAAGGACACACCAACTCCTGGTGCTAATCTATGATGAAAATGGCGAGGAAGAGGATGTTAAGGAAGTATATTCGACTCAAGTCGAGTTTGAACCCCGAGATTGGCGCTTCCCTATCATCGATTACGTCTTACATGGAATCTTACCGGAAGACGTGAAAGAAAGGGATTCAATCCGACGAAGAGCACCAAGATTCTACTATAATACAGAGAGTCGAACGCTGTATCGTAGGGGGTATGATGGTTTGCTACTACGTTGCTTATCGACTAAAGAAGCTGAAGAAGTCCTTAAGGAAACACACGAGGGGGGTTGTGGTGCACACCAACCCAGCCCTAAACTTTATGATCGCATCAGAAGAATAGGATATTTTTAGCCCAGCATGATGAATGACGCAGTCGCGTATGCCGAAAATGTCATGCGTGTCAAATACATGCGAATTACATGCGCCAACCTCCGGAGCATCTGCATTCTTCGGTTACATCATGGCCATTTGAGACCTAGGGAATGGATATTGTTGGTCCTATAAATCCCCCGTCAGTCAAAGGTGACTGATTCATCCTTGTAATTACTGACTACTTCTCCAAATGGGCTGAAGCAATTCCACTCAGAGAAGTTAAGACCAGCAACGTCATTGCATTCATCAAACACCATATTATCTATCGGCATGGTGTCCCAAGATGAATCATACATGACAACGGTCCTCAATTTGTCAGTAACACCTTCATCAGATTTTGTGAGAAATTTAAAATTCAAGACATCTCGTCGACGGCTTATAACCCCACAGCAAACGGGTTAGCTGAAGCCTTTAACAAGACTATCATCAAGCTTTTATCAAAACTCGTTAAAACTAACAAAGGAGATTGGGACGACAAACTCGGCAAAGCCTTATGGGCTTACCGCACCACAGTCCGTACGCCTACCGACGCGACTCCATACGCTCTGGTATACGGGTGTGAAGCCGTCCTCCTATTAGAGATTCAAATCCCATCTCTTCGAATCGCTCTTGCAACCCAGATGATGACCAAAGAACAACATCAGAAACGTCTCGAAGAACTCAAGATGCTTGACGAAAAATGCTTAGAAGCTCAACAGCATATTGAGTTCTACCAAGCCAGAATTTCCTGAGCGTTCGACAAAAAGGTTCGACAACGGAGTTTTAAGGAGGGAGATTTAGTCTTGACCGAGCGACGACCCATGATCCTTAATTCTAAGAAAAAGGGCAAATTTGAACCCAAATGGGAGGGACCGTTCGTAGTAGAGACAGTCTACTCGAGCGGCGCATATCTCCTTGTTACTAAGGATGGCGATCGGCTTATGATACCAATAAACAGTAAATTCCTAAAAAATTACTATCCTTAGTAGCTTCAGGATAACCAAGGTATCGGGAAGCTCTCGGAAGAATACAACATGTGGTATTCTTAGGGATAATCCAATCACTATAAAAGTGATAAGTGAAACATCCACACTTAAATGTCAGAATGTTTCCCTTTATTGTTATCAAATTCATTTACTCTCATAATTTATTTTGTTGAGATGAGACTCAATCCTTTTGACTGATTAATCTTTCCTCGCAAAACTACCCACTAATCAAATCAATCGACAAGTGGGTCTAATGAATTTTCACCCGCCAATTCATGGCAATTTTCAAAGATCGACATGTTAAGTCCTGATCACTCAAACATCAAAATCTTCCATCGAGTGATAGTACGAGTTAGCATTCTCTTTCCTACTGGTATACTACTCTCCTTGTTTTCAGGTCAAACCTATAAAAGCTAGGGCCAAAGTCAGATTCCCCTCTCGATTCTTTCCATGAACGAGAGGTCCACTTTCGATTTAAGTAATCAAACCTATTTAAAGTTAGGATTGTTTTCGATCTTACTTAGTCAAACCTACAGATAGTTAGGACTAAGATCAAATCATCCCTTTCGATAAACGAAAGACTTTCACCTCTTCCTTTTTAACCAAACCTATAAAAGTTAGGGTTGAAATCGAAATTTCCTCTCAATAAATGAGGGACTCTTTTCTTGGATCAGGCAACCAATCCTATAAAAGTTACGGTTGCTTGAATCTTTCCGATTCTCGGAGTGGAGATCACATTCCTAGTCTCATCTTTCCGGATTCTGGGGGTGGAGATCCCACCTCGAGTTTCCCTTTCCAACTGAAGATAGAATATAAAATTCTTCCCTCTTCAGTGCTGGGTGATAGAATATAAAATTCTTCCTCTTCCATCTTTCGGTCCGTCTTTACCCTGAGAAAAGACACAATTCTCAACTTTCAATCCCCACACTTTATGCATGGGGAATTTTATCTCGACTCCTAAATAGAGATAAGCCTACGCCTAACACGCGTGGCCGGTTTAGTCTTTCACCGATTGAAAAAAGACATCAGAATTTAAATATGGAGAATTTTATCCCGAATCCTAAGTAGGGATAAGTCAACGCCTAATACGCGTTGTCAGGCGCCATATTCCCGTAAAAAGATGGCGAAGTCTATGTATTCAAAATCATAGCACCAAGTGTAAGAGAAGTAATTCTCTTAGCACAACGTTACATGTGGAACGGGTTCTAATAATTCACATGCTAGCCCGATTCAAACGGTAACCGGTAAAGGCACTTCAAATCCGTTGATGGCTGGGGGTTTGCCAAAAATCCTAAGTCTATGTCTAACACACATCGCCGGTTTAGTCTTTCACCGATTGAAAAAGACACTAGAGTATGATTCTGGGGATTTTTATCCCAAATTCTAAGTAGGGATGAGTCAACGCCTAATACGCGTTGCTGGGCGCCATATTCCCGTAAAAAATGATGAAGTCTATGTATTCAAAATCATAGCACTAAGTCTAAGAGAAGTAATTCTCTTAGCACAACGTTACATGTGGAACGGGTTCTAATAATTCACATGCTAGCCCGATTCAAACGGTAACCGGTAAAGGCACTTCAAATCCGTTGATGGCTGGGGGTTTACCAAAAATCCCAAGTCTATGTCTAACACACATCGTCAGTTTAGTCTTTCACCGATTGAAAAAGACACCAGAGTATGATTCTGGAGACTTTTATCCCGAATCCTAAGTAGGGATGAGTCAACGCCTAATACGCGTTGCCGGGCACCATATTCCCGTAAAAAGTGGTGAAGTCTATGTATTTAAAATCATAGCGCTAAGTCTAAGAGAAGTAATTCTCTTAGCACAATGTTACATGTGAAACGGGTTCTAATAATTCACATGCTAGCCCGATTCAAACGGTAATCGGTAAAGGCACATCAAACTCATTGATGGCTGAGGGTTTGCCAAAAATCCTATAAGCATTATGTCCACTGGGTTCACAATCAACAAAGAAACATCATGACAAAAGGAGAAGTGCGCTAAAGAAAAGACTTTGTTTCATTAATAAAATTAGGCCAAATGGAGATACAAGAAGACGTATCAAATCAGATTTAACAAACTGAAGGAAGCAATTTTAGCCTTAACAGCGGCCAGCTTCTCTGCATGTTCTGCTCGAACCTTCTCCTCCTCTTCCTTCTGAAGCTTGGCATTAGAGAGAACGTCGGCAGCGTCAACAACTACGTCTTCTTGGTACAGTGCATGGAGAGCCTCCAGTTCTCCTCTGTAAACACTTTGAACTCAGGAGCTCTCGAGTTCAAAGGCCTTTATGCCCTGTTTGGATGGAGGGTAGAGAGGGGGAGGGGAAGAGAAATGCAGCTTTCACCTTGTTTGGGTGTTTTTTTAAGGAGGGTAGAGAGGGGGAAGGAAGGGGAACGAAGGGTAAAACTGCTTGATTTTCTTTCCCCCCCGATTTGGGCGGTAGAGGAGGGTAAAGGAGGGTAAAGGGGTGTAATGACATTCTTACCCTCATCAAAACAAATAAAAGGGCTGATGTGTTATTAGTATAAAGTCATTTAGGTAAATTTACATATATTTACTTCCTTTCACCTTCATTTACCTTACTCAACTCCCAAACAACATATTACAATTCTCTTCCCTTCCCTTCCCTTCCCCTCCCATTGTTTACCTTTCCTTCCCTTCCCTTAGTAAACTCCCAAACACACCATTAGAGTCCTCTCCCCTTGGACGGTCCTAATCCCCGTACTATCAGCAATGTTGTTATAAGAATCCATCTTAGTCTGCAGATGACGTTGCCGTTCATACAAATTCGCGATGATAATTTCCTGCCCTGATATGCGTTTCGCTCGGGCTTTACGCCCATGCATCCTCTGAACCCGAGCATCGATCATGAGCGGCGTGGCTTCATCATATGAGTCGGAGTATACTAGCTCTTCCAAGCGATACATGAGTTCCTCTAAGCAAGTCAACTTTAAATTACATCGCCTAGCTAGCCGGATACCGCTTACACGCCGAATATCCTTAAGACTATCTTCTATGAAAGAGAGCAAATCATAAAATCTTCCCCGCCCAAAACTAATGGCAGTGGCCGTTTGTTGCATAGTTTTCTCTAACTTTTGAAGGATGTCCTGCACTGATCCGGAGACCGGGAGGGCAGATTCTTGGCTAGGCATAATTGTAGCAATGGGATCCTCTTCCCCCTCATCGTCGGATATTATGATGATTTCGGGTCTCACTATCCTCCCATCGCAGGAGCTTAACTGAGGAGTCGGATCAATAGCCTGCCTACCAACGACAGAAGCAAAAATCTCTCCACTGCAACCACTAGTAGCATGAGGGGGAAGACTGTCCGCAGGGAATTTAACTGCAACAAAACAAGGGTAGAGTCGAAAAATTATCCATGAATTATACAAGGATTAAATCCATCTCACAAGAGAGCGAGATAAGATCATCCACGGGGCAATTGGAGAGACGATTTTGAGTATCCTACACTGGAAGAATGGCATGCATCATCACGTAAACAACGTGGTAACATACACTGATCTACAAAGTGTAAGACAACACAAAATTGCTCCAATATACCGAAATACTTGAATTGGCCAAGATAAACAAGTCCGAAATCTCGACCCCCGCGAAGGAGGATGTCAGTTCTTCCCGAATGACCCGCGAAGGGGCCAAACGAGGGTATAACAGAACCACGAGTTTCCTGAAACCTCGACCCCCGCTAAGGAGGATGCCGGTTCTTCCCGAATGACTCGCAAAGGGATCAATCGGGGATACAGAAAGCATAAGTGCTCACCCCCAAAAGAGAATGCCACTGAAGAGGATGTCACGGGAGCCTCCCTCTCGTTACGCTGAGAAAAGGAGTGACTCCTATGAAATCGCTGTCGGCGCGGAGACATGAAGAACCTGCAATGAAAATTGATGGGTCAGGCACAATCATAAATCTGAACGCCTAAAATTTAAAAGAGAAATTAAGAACTTTAACTAAAATCCTATAAAATAAATTGGATTTTATAGTTGTAGTCTAATTAAACCTATGAGTTTTGTGCATGCAAAACAATGAGCTCATATTACGGTGTAAACCCTCATGATAAATTTTTGGTGAAATACCCAAAATACCCCTCGTATTCAAGGCTAAATTCTAGTCAAGGACACGCTCGTATTGGATCATGATCATCGTGTTTGTTCATCTAACACCCCCAATGTCTCACAATTTTGGCTAACTTTACAAATAAACCCTTCTATAAAATTTGGCCAATTTTGCAAATAGACCCCTCCACAAAGTTCGGTCTAGTTTTCGCATACCCTTCTCAAAACTTTAGTCATGGATTTAAGGTCTAAACTCTTGAAATTTCAGCCCTAAAATTTTAGCCCTTTTGCAAATAAACCCCTCTACAATACATGGTTGCTTTTTGTAATTAAACCCCTCAACAATGTTGATTCTTTTGCATGAAAACACCCTCAAAGTTTGGCCAAATAGGTGTGAAATTTTAGTCCCAAATTTCAGTCCACTTTTGCACAAAAGTCCCTAAATTTTGGCCATTTTGCACTTATTGCATAAAACACCCCAAATTTTGATCCATACATACAATCCATCATCAAAATCCTATCTTTTTCACAAAACCTAACTCATAAGAACAAAAAGCTATGATCTTAGCATATAAATTCATGTCATACTCCCATTACAAGCATAAAATTGCAATCTTTCTTTAAAAAGGAGAGTTTTGAAGGAGAACTTACCCTAAATCAAGAAGCCTCCTTTGAGCTTGAAGATGAAGAAAAAACCTAGCCTTGAGGGGGAAGATATTTTCGGCCAAGAGAAGAGCCGAGACACCCAAGGGTGTCTCGGCCAAGGTTGAGACACCCACGGGTGTCTCAGCCCAGTTTGAGTTCCCGGATGTGCTTTTCAAACCCGAATTTCGCCCGTCTTTGTCAGTTATTGGATGTTTTGACAAAATCAACACAAATCAACGTCGGGCGATTCAAAACCCTAGGGTCAATGCCGATCAACACGTAACCCTAAGTTAACACCAGTCAATGCGTTGCGATCAAAAATAAACTTCGGGCGATTCAAAACCCTAGGGTCAACGCTGGTCAACGCGTAACCCTAGGTTAATGCCAGTCAACGTGTTATGATAAAAAATCAACGTCGGGCGATTCAAAACCCTAGGGTCAATGCCGGTCAACGCATAACCCTAGGTCAACGCTAGTCAACGCGTTGTGATAAAAAATCAACGTCGGGCGATTCAAAACCCTAGGGTCAACGCCGGTCAACGCGTAACCCTAGGTCAACGCCAGTCAACGTGTTGCGATCAAAAGTCAACGTCGGGCGATTCAAAACCATAAGGTCAACGTTGGTCAATGCGTAACCCTAGGTCAACGCCAGTCAACGCGTTGTAATAAAAAGTTAACATCGGATGATCCAAAACCCTAAGGTCAACACCGGTCAACGCGTAACCCTAGGTCAACGCCAGTCAACGCGTTGCGATAAAAAAGTCAACGTATGATGATTTAAACCCTAGGTAAATGCCGGTCAATGCGTAACCCTAGGTCAACGCCAATCAATGTATTGCAATGAAAGAGTCGATGTGACGGAAAGGGTCAGTTGTAAGTCAATTCAATGACGCGAGCCAAACTTAACTCACCGGTGGTAGACTCGAGACTCCGACGACGGCCAGGAGATAAACGCAGCGCCGGAAGGACTTCAGCTATTCGTCAAAGCATCGAATAGACTAAAAATCAAAGGAGCCAAGAGTTAAAGCTAATTAAAGGTCCTTTACACCGATCGATGGCTAGACCAATCACATCCAAAGTATTCCAGCCTCTTCTATAAAAGAAACGAGTCTGGAACGCTTTGGAGGGGGTATCTGTAGGCATCGAAAATTACCTATAGGTCTCCACGAACAGCTCAGCACTAAGAAAAGACAATGAACGTTACTATCTGGTTCATAGAAGCTTGATTGATGTTGACAAACACTTAAAGTGGATTGACGAACTACGTGAAGTGACGGAGTTTCAGAATAATGAGGATACGAACCGATCGGGAGCCCAGCGTCACTTACAAAAGGTGAAGCAATGCTCCTATCCCAACTTAATGCACAACGATCTAATCATCAAAGCTTATAGAACTCCTCGTGAGCTTTCCAACATACATTGAATCACTCAAATCAGAGTTCGGACGAAGAAATTACAGCGGAAACGGACGAACATGCATAAAAAGCGTCTCAGCCTGAGTTGAGACACCCCGAGGTGTCTCGGCACAAGCGAGACACCTCGAGGTGTCGAGACACCCAAGAATGTCTCGGCCTAGCTGAGACACCCTGGAGTGTCTCCAGCCCCAGAAATCCGCCGTTGTACGGTTTTAACCGCCCGAACCTCCTTGGAGCCTATAAATACAGCCCCAGGCCCTTATTTTTTCAGATCTGGAATTTTGGAGAATTGACGAAGCCCTGCCGGACTGAAGATCGATCGAGTTCTTCAACGTAAGAGAGAGAGATTCTTTAGATCTGCATCACCCGTGTCCGTTCCTTAAGATTATCCCGTTGCGATAATCTTAAGAAGAGCAATTATCTCGCCGTTGTCGAGATAAGCGCTTCTGCTTCTAGATTCCTTCACGAATCGATGGAGTTCTGGATCTGATCTGATTGTCAGGTAGTCCACAGATATCGACATCCCCGTCACCGGCTAAAGACCCACGCAATCAAGAAACGACGAACGGATCTTGCATTATTTTTGAGAGAGATGTAACCTTTTATTTCGTTCTTTTTATTGAATATTTTGAATTCTTTGTAAACAATCAATATTATAATGAATTCGGCAATGAAAGCAACTTTCAGCAAAAACACTATAGGATCATTTTTGCCCAAAGTTAATGTATTTTCTAATACTTAGTCTATAATATATTTGAAAGAGGCAGGTAGGATAAGTTATCCTTATTGTACACCAAACACAATGTATTTATGAGTTATTAATGTTGCTAATACTCGGAGCTATATAAGGCCTGACATTGTTGTATTTTTTGGTCAAACCCTCTTTCCAAAATGAGTTTTCAAAAAATATATATATTAACTATTGGTATTTTTGAAGATTCCTTCGTAGCGTAGTGGAAAGTTAAAGTTTTGGTGTTTCAAAGGTTCTCAGTTCGAGGCTTGCCAAAGGCAAGCTGAGAATTATTTTTGTTTAAATAAACCTATTAATCCCTCATAAGTTCTAGTGGATCGTGGGCCGTAGGACCGTGGACTTTGGGCCAATGTGTCGAGGATCGGGGCTAATCGGATTGAGGCGCTAAGTGGTGCTTTGTAAGACGTACTTTGCACTTCACACAGAGTCATCGGGGCTAGGTGGCTCCCTTTGGTGCCACTGTGGACGCCATGCAAGCTGCCTCACAGCATGCTGGCGAGCATCGTGTTCTCAGCATGCAGACGAGCTTCGTGTTCGCATAAGGGTACGATCCTAGCGCTCTTGATATCGGACGAAGCTCCTCTATTTGATGAGGTTCATTAATTCGACGAGACCTGTTTGGTTGACGAGGTTCGCCTGTTCGACGAGGTTCGTCTTATTAATGAGGTTTGTCTAATTTACGAGACTCGTTTGGTTGCCATGTTCGATGAGGTTTGTCTTATTGACGAGGTTCGTCTAATTTGCAAGACTCTTTTGGTTTCCCTGTTTGACGAGGTTCGTTTGATTTGCGAGACTTGTTTGGCTGACGAGGTTCGCCCGTTCGATGAAGTTCTTATGATTTGCTACAAGGTGTGAAGCTACCTTTGATAGCCTCACATTCAGGCATTACTGCATGCAGCAGTTATAACAATTAAATCAATTGATATTACAATCATAATTATCATTATGATTTGTAACAGTCACATTGATTATGGGTGACTCTTGAGCTAGACTTAGAGGCCTATGAATAGTTCTTCTTAGGGTAGTTTGTAGATAGCTCTTGTATACACATGAAAACAGACTAAGATGTTGTGCTGCTGCTGCTGTTGAGCCTGTGCCCGAAGGATTTTTGCCTGAACCGAATGGTTTTGAACCGAAAGGTTTTGATCCGAAATGTTTTGAACCGAAAGGTTCTAGATCGAGGAGCTTGTTTCCTTGACCAAAAGGTCTTATAGATCGAGGAGTTTATAACAATATTTGGTTATTGTATTATACTACTGTTCTTAAAAGCAGTTTGGCCTTAGGACCCTTGCACCGGAGTAGGCTAAATATTATTTTAAGCATAGCGTTTCACAAACACATAACAACTTAACTTAAAAAATTTTAAATTATAACACTTCAGGTTTTCTCTGTTTAATCTGTTTTATTCTAGATTTAGCCATAAGCGCCAATAATCTTAAAGCAATATTTCTAATCTACAATGGATCCTATGAGGACTCTTGGAGTTGACTGTCTTAAATTAGAGAACTTTGACAGATCCAACTTCAACACATGGCGTCAAAAAGTGATCTTCGGTATGTGACTCCTAAAAATCTACTATGTGGTTTTTGAGGAAACCCTACTCTGAAGAAGATTTTGAGTCTGAAGCCTCTTGGGCTAGAGATGATCACTTCTATAAGAGTTATCTCCTTAATTGTCTGGCCGATCATCTAGCAGATGCTTACACCAAGAATATATCTACAAAGAAAATCTGGAATGCTCTGGAGGACCAGTACAAGGATAAAGAGAAGTTGTCCAAATCTCATCTCATTGACAAGTTTCTGGACTTTAAATTCGAAGACGACACTGAGGTTTTGCCTCAAGTCAAAGAGCTTGAAAAGCTTGTTATGAAACTAAAAGATGAAAAGATTAATCTTTATCAAACCTTCATCTCTAATGCAATTGTCAACAAGCTTCCTCCTTCTTGGATGTTATTCTCCACTGACATTCGGAGAAGGAAAAGACAAATAACTATGTCTGATTTGATGAGATTCATTCGGATCGAGGATGAAATTCAGACTCGCACAAAGACTGGGCTCCTTGCTAAGCAGAAGGCGTCTGCTAACATGGTTGCTGCTAATTTTGAGAAGGGTAGTAGTTCTTCTTCCAAGAAGAAGAAGAAGTCTTTTAACAAAAAGAAGAACAAGAATCCTAAGAACTTGAATGTTCAGAAGAAAGAGTTCAAGAAGAGTGGCAAATGCTTCAACTATGGAAAGCAAGGACATTTTTCTAAGGACTACAAAGCACCAAAGAAGGGAACAGCACACAATGTCAATCAAGTTGACAATTGTGTGGCTATGCTCTTTCAGGTGACAACTCCCAGCAATATCTATGATTAGTGGTTAGATAC
>BQKN01000523.1:405750-448280 GCA_022839385.1 Asparagus kiusianus | reverse complement strand
ATAATGACATCCGTGATCGGGAGAGGAAAATCGTCTTTTGGACATGCTTCTTTCAGATTCCTGAAATCGATGCAAATCCTGATCTTACCATTTTTCTTCATAACGGGAACGATGTTAGCTAACCAGTCTGGATGTTGTTCTTCTCGGATAAATCCTGAGTCGATCAACTTCTTAACCTCTGCCTCGATGGCTTCCATAATCTGCGGACGAAACCGTCTTTGTTGTTGTTTGACAGGTTTGGCATCCGGTTTGATGTCGAGGCGGTGCATTGCCACATTGGGGTCAAGCCCTGGCATGTCTTCGTAGTTCCAGGCAAAGACATCAATGTACTCTCTGATGAGGGCAATTAATTCCTCCTTCTCATCTGGGGGAAGACTACCGCTGATAAATATGGGCTTTGGATTGGCCTCATCACCCATATTAATTTGGACTACTTCGTCTTCGGTAGGTGGCTCTCTCTGTTCGAACCTATCACCATACTGCATGTTTAGGTGATGAACCCATGGGTCCTCCTACGTTGGCATTTGATCGTCGTCCTCCAACGTGGATGGATCAGCTGTAGTCATGTTCGACATTACGGTCTTGAACATTTCTCCCAAACTTGTGTCGGAATCCTCAGCTGAAGAATCTGGCAAGTACCCATTCTTAGCTTTGTTAGCAATTTGATCGATGATTTGCCAACCACATTCGTCATCTGATGAAACATAGCCTAAGCCTCTCTTGTTACGATAATAGTCATTTGGTTTTCCTTTCGGTACATATGCCGCTTTGACTAGGATACGGGAACCTCGATCGAAGTATAAACCTTCTCCGAGTGTGAAATCGTACCCTTGTTTTTCCATGAGCATGCGCGCTTCCGGACTATACTTAGATAAGTGCAGACCAGATTTGTCACCATCTTCATCTTCTCTTAGGAAATGATCTGGCAACGGAAGATTTTCTCCTTTACCGTAAATCACTTCTTTTTGTCCCCCTAGTTTGGCAGGAATAATCCGGGTTGTTCCGAAAGAATGCTGGAGACGTTTCTTCGTTACATAAGACGATCGGAGCGGCATATATAAATCTGGATTCTTATATAATCCCTTTATCGCATCATCAAGAGACAAGGAGTACTCTAAACCATGAATTATTTCAATATCAGCAAGTTGCCAGTTACAACCGCCATCTGACGATTGTTCATCGTCAAGATTGATTACAAAGGGTACAATGTTATTTAAAACAAAACCACCATTGTAATCGAATCCGGCCTCGGAATCAGCTTCTTCTCCGCTGTCCGTGCCCTGGATCGATGGTTCCGTATCGGATTCGTTACCATAAAGGAGAGAATCTGTGAAATAATTCTCATACCCTTTGAATGGTTGTTTATCCGCGACCACCGTCCTGACCCTTCCATCAGTGTCAACATATTTCAAACACTGATGTAGAGTGGAGGGAAATATAACGTTACTATGGATCCAAGGCCGACCCAATAGTAAGTTATAGGATGTCTCAGCATCAATCACGTAGCACGTGACCTCCGTCTTTAGATCGCCCATTTGGCACTTTATCCGAATCTTACCCAAAGGCCTTGACCCGCTGGTGTTGAATCCGTAAATGACTGTGCCCGTAGATGCCAACTTGCTGACTGGAATGCTAAGGCTATGCATTAGGCGAAGCGGCATAATACTCACAGCGGAACCCGGATCCACTTGGATTCGGTTGACTTCGCTGGAGCCAATGTACCCGACGAAGTACAGGGGCCGATCATGATTTGAATTCTTCGTCTGCATGTCCTCTTTGGTGAAGGTGATGCAGGAAATGTTTTTACCTGCCACATTACACTGTTGAGCTAACAGTTCTAGTTCTTCAGGTGCCGGCTTGATTCGAGTGAGGAACGCTTCTGAATCAGCCAAGGCCTCTTGCAAGGCTTCTCTAGTTTCCTTAGATAGCCGCAGCAACTCATATAGCGTTATCCGCGCTGGAATATTGGCTAGCTGAGCCATAATGTCGAAGGCTCGCGGAGTCTTTGAACTTTCCGGTTTATCTTTTCCAATCGGACGACTGTAACGAGACTGCTTCGGATTTTGAACCTCCTCGGGCCTCTTTTCTTTTTGTTTATCTGCCGGCTGTCGTCGAACCTCCTCAACCGGTCTAGGGACCGTAATCACCCCCAGCTCTGTGAGAGTCTTGACTGGTCCCCGTTTTGTCACCCCCTGCTCAGCTAATTGATCGCTAGGAGATGGATATTTGAAGTGATATTCGTTTCCACTCCGGGTTACAAAGACCTCTTGTTCTTCGTCGAAGAGCGGGAAATCGGGGATTCTTTCGTCATCTTTTCCTGGGATGGCAGAGACTCCATAGCAAGACTTCCCTTTCCCCTTTGAGTCCTTCTTGGATGATGATCCGGCCCATTGTTCATCTTCAATCAGGTCGGGGTGCACCCAGAGAATTTCACCGTTTGGGGCGGTGTGCGGCACAAGTCCCTTTTGGCATTGTCCGTGCGGGTCGTCATTCACCGTCTTCATCCCGACTTTGGTAACGCGCTTTGGTTCAAACCAAGTTGTAGGCACCGATCCAAAACTGATTGACACCGCGTTTGCTCCCACATTCTTCGCAGGCTTCGGGGTTATGACTCCTACGTCGATCAATGCCTGGATCTTGTCCTTGAGGTGGTAGCAAGACTTCGTTGGGTGGTGGACCGCTCTGTGGTACGCGCAGTACTTCGGGTCCGTCACCTTAGTGGCCCCTTCATGATCTACAATCGCTGGCAACTGGATTTTATTGTTCTCTAACAAGTACTTGAAGATGCCGGGAACTTCATCATCCTTGAAGGAGTAGACTTTAGGAAACCTCGGCTCCGAAAACTTTTGCTTCTGAGGCCGTTGCTGCCAATGTGGCTGCGATTGTTGTGGCGCTCGTTGCTGCTGCTGTTGTTGCTGAGGTTGTAATTGAAAAGTTTGGTTAGCATCAACGGCATTAGCATGAGCTTTACCTTTTCCTTTTTGGTTGAAGTTCTGCTTCGGAGGATTTGTTGCCGGTTGGCCTCTCTCCGCCTTCTTTCTCCTGAGGAATCGTTCAGCTTGCTCTCCTCGAACCTTCAAATCCTTCCAGGTTTTGGATGGTGCTGTGCCCATTGCTTCCAACACATCTAGCGAAAGGTTGTTGTGGCAGGTCTGGAGGATGAATTCCTCAGTGATCGGGTCCCGGCAATTCATCGCTTTGTTCCGGAACCTCTTGACGAAGGTCTCGACTAACTCCCCGTCTTTCTGCTTTTCATCGAGCAACGATCCGATAGAGATCTCGGTGTCGTCGTCGAAGAAGTTTGTAAGGAACTTAGTCTCCATGTCGTCCCAGCTGTTTATGCTTCCTGGCTTGAGGCGACGATACCAATCGAAGGCGGCTCCGCGAAGAGTGCCAACGAATGACCGCACCATCAGAGGCTCATTACCAGAGATGACTCCCAAGTGCGATTTGAAGTAAATCAAATGCTGAGTGGGCGAACCCATCCCATTAAACGGCGTGAAGTTAATTAGACTGAACTTCGCCGGATATGGGATTGATTCCCACTCTCTTGGGTATGGACAAGGAATGCCCGTCTTTTTCGTCTCTTGAGCAGAAATCAATGTATTAATTTTGCTCTCGAGATTTTTGATTTTTAGGCTTTCACCTGTGTCTTCACTAGCATTCTCGTTACCACCCCCTGTATTGATGGGAGGGTTATTGGTATTACGAGCTTCATTTGTGTCTTCATCTTCCAGGTTGTTCTGGTTCTGACGACTTGGTTCGCCCTGTTGGTTCCTCAATGTTTGAATCTGTTGGTCATGCATCTCTCTCATGTTCTGCATGGCCATCTGCATTTCGAACCTAAAGCTTTCTTGTTGTTTGGCCATGGCTTCTTCGAGCATCTTGGCCACTTGCTCCGCGCTTATCATGAATGATTCGTGGGGCTGTCCTTCACTGGACACGGTGTTGTCAGACGCAATTACTGAGCCAGCATCTGATTCTTCATCTCCCGAAGGTACTCTTGTCCGAACTCTACCATACGTTGCACGAATGATAGCCCCGGATTGGAGACGAGTTACACGTCGGGGTATTTTTGGAATCGCCTCGGGGTTATCCTGAGTCGATATTCCTGTGCTGGTCATATTGGCGGTGACCCTTGAATGTTCACCGTCTTCGACCATCGTTCTTCTTCGTTGGAAACGCCTATGCCTTGGTTTTGGCGTTCTAGTGTTGAGTCTTTCGAACACCGAAACTCTCTCGGGGACTGCCTTGACACAGTTGCATTCGGACAGTACCGCCCGAATGAGCTTTGAACAAGGACACTGAGTTTTGAGCCTTCGAGGACTTCTCTTTCTAAATTTCCTCGTGCTCCCATCACGATAGTACAGCTCGTCCGTTTGAAGGTCGGAGCAACCTATCGTGTGTTGGCACGATTTCCCAGGTATAACGTTATCGTCATCAGACGACAGCGTTTCCTTCTGAGGATGAATTGCCTTCTTTGGGCCTTCCAAAGTCACATGCCTCAAAACGCTCCTTTGTGGGCGTGAATCTTTAGCGGGCTCCTGCACCTCGATGCGCAAAGTTGTGCGCTTGGGTGCTACGATTTTCTCCAAATGTTGAGGGTTGCGGCGACCCCCAGCATGTTGAACTGTTTGGGACTTTTTCATTGGCCCCAATGTTCCTGGACTGGAGCTTTACCTCGTTCTTTGGGAATTGGACCGAGACGCTCCAAAACTGGTTTCCTCTTCTGGGACGGTCCTGTAGAATCTCCCGGAACAGTTACAAAAATTGCCGGCGATTTGGGTTGATTCGCCGGAAGTTGAATCTTCGGAGGCTGCGGTTGTTGCTCCTTGGTCTGAATCGTTGGTTCAGACTTTGGCCTCCAAACCTTGTGAGTTGATGGTGGCTTCTTGACCACCTCCTTCTGCAGCCTCCACCGGGCTTCTTCAGCTTTGGCCCGCGCCTGCGCTGATAATGCGCGGCGTTTGCGGATGCGCTCCTCCAGCGTCGAACGGTTTCGTTTGACACGGACCCACTCCATAGTTGATGGCTTGGAGGAACCACCCTTCATTTGTTGTTGAGGCTGTTTGCCTCGTTTGTTCTTCAGATCCGCATGGTAGCGGACCCCATCAACGGACTCCATGGCCTTTGCGAATTGCTTCGCAAGGCGTTGACGCTGCCTCTAGCGGGCTCTCTTAGAGAGAGTCACCACGCCTTCAACGGAAGATTTGACCTGCTTAGAGGCCGGTAGGACTTCACCCAACGCAACTTCGGCGTCGATCGGGGTGAGGTTGTCATTGGCGGCTTCAACTTCTTCGCACCAACGCACTTTTCTCCTGGAGGAGAACTTTTGGGATTTCTTAGACTTGGGGGAGGAGGTAGATCCAGACGAGGACACGTACTCCTCGTACTTCTGTTGGTCGAACTCATACTCGACCTCCTCCACGACCGGGATCGAGATCCGCGGCTGCGACGCTCCGATCTCGGCAGCGAGATCGGTGGCTCCCACTGTGGTCGCCAAATTGTTCGCGGGAAAAATTAGGGCTTTCTTCATTGATAACGTCATTGCTATCTCAATTAACAACTTTATGCGTTACAAAGAGATCCGGTCTTTTTATAAGATCCGGTTTACAATGAAAATCAAAACAAAGCAAAGAAAGAAAAATTACAACTTTTCTCTTGTTTGTCGAACAAATCGCGAGCTCCTGTTATCCAGTCACTCGCTTTGTGGGTTGTTTGCCTGCGCCGATGGTTATTCCGTTGACCACCACGCGATCTCGATCCAAGCAGATCTACGCAGTATAACGGGTATTATTTCACCAAGGAAATAATAGCCGGGAGGGATTGTTTCACCAAGGAAACAACCGCTCGAATCTCGGGATCAAAGACCAAGCTTTGATCCGGAGTGTAGTAGCGTAGATCTGAGATCTCGATCCTCTCGAACTCCTGCCTTTTGTGGTGCGGGTGCTCGCCAAGAATCAGATCTGAATGTCCAAGCTCAAGCCTTCAAAAACTCTAACATGAGGTCTCAATCCGGCAGAGTTTCGGCTCTCCAAAAGTCCAACCAAAAGTCCTCTCAAATGATGAATCTGAAGGCCTATTTATAGGCACCCAGAACTGTGCCCGTGCACAGTTCTGGGCTGAGCCACCCTGGGGTGGCTCGGTTTCGGCTGAGTCCCCCCGGGTGTTGCCGTGGTGTCCGTCGTTCGGTTGTTTTGTCTGTGATTTGTTTCGTTGCTGATCTAGACTTTGATCCGGTTGTGTGGTCTTGATTTGGCAGTAAATCCGCCTCGGTGTTTGAGTTCAAATCCGTTTTGTTGTTGGACGACTCATTGACTTTCTAAACCGTTGGATTGGTTCCGCACGCGAACGTATTTCATTGCTTGCGTGCAATTCGTTGACCTCGTCGCCTCGTCGCTCGAACGTTCGTTGATTTGTCGAATTATTATGCCGAGCTGTGCTAAGGGACCTATAGGCAATTTTATACGCCTACAGTGACAAAATTGGCACTATTGGAGGGTTTAAGGGAATGGCCATGGTTGCTGGTGTTGCTGAAGTAGTAGCAGTGGGAAACTTGTGTCCTTCACTGAGGCCTTGTAAGCCCGGGCATCCTCCATGTCCATGTATCCATGGGATTTTACCATCAATTGTTCATAATTGGTGACTGGCTTCTTAGCGAGAGAGTTAGCCAATTCATTGCTCTGCAGGCTGGCGATGAGTGCCACCATGGTGACTGCGCTTCCCGGGTCATTGACTTCTAACCGCTTAGCTTGGAATCTCTTAAAGTAGGCCTGAAGGCTCTCTTCTCGTCCCTGCCTCATTTGGATCAGCACATGAGGGAGGAGCTTATGCTTGGTGTCAGCTAGGAAGTGGTGGATGAACTTTCGACTCAGCTATCTAAAATTACTGATAGATCTCCTACTGAAAGCGTTCCACCAAAGTTTAGCGCTTCCTGTGAGGGTGATAGGAAAGCACCACCAAAGGATTGCTTCTGAAACTTGGAGCATACTCATTATGTCAAAATAATTTTGAACATGCTCAGAAGGATCTCTTTCACCCGAGTACGTCCCTAAGTGGGGAATTTTAAACTTCTCAAACGAGCATTTCATTATCTAGTCCTACAGTAGGGTATTCCCTCCAATTGTATCAGCAATCGACCTGTATACTCGATCATAGGCGGAAGTTCCTGAACTGGTAGATGAGGACGAGAGAGCACGATGGTGGGGCTTCTTGGAGCCTATTCCTTTGGCACGTCCTTCTGAATGACTGGGACCAGAACTTTCACCAAGGGTTTTTGAATGAGGACGGCAGTGTCGTTCCTGTTGAGATGAGACGCCCGATTGCCTAGGACGGCTCTCCGCCTGCTTAGGGGGATTATGAGGAGTTCCCGATGAGACATCCCATTGTTGGGAAGGAGGTGCTTCTGATCGTCGGTCTCTAAAGGGTGGAGGTGGTATAATGGCATGTGGTGGTGCTGGGACTCTCCATAGAACCTCGTTGGTCAAGATGATAAACTGCTCTTTAAGTGATAGGGAGAGCTAGTTCACTGCTCATTCCAATGGATCTTGGATAACATAATTAGGCGACTATCTTCGAGGTTGAGACTGCTCAGATCCTATATTGGAGCATGGCATTTTTTCTCAAAAAAGGAAACAAAGCCCCACGGTGGATGCCAAACTGTTGATGTTAAATATCACACATCTAAATAAAGTCATAGAGTTTGCAAGGGGCCGCTTTGTTCTTCGACTTTATGCCTGATTCTGGAGTTAAGATGATTGAGCAATCTGCACACAAAGAGTCGTAAGAGGGCGGGGATAAATTCCCCCATGGTACCTCTAATGATCAAGTTAGTTAATAAACTTGAGCTTCAGTGGAATAACATAACTGGGTGTTCTTGTTTTTCGTGTAGTGTATGCTCTTGGGGGTTTTAGATTGCGAACCTTTGGCTATAGCGAATAGCATCTGCATTTAAGGGGGATGTCGAGGGAAGGTTGGTCACTCCATGAGTCTACAGTAAGACGATACTGAGGCGGTGATGAGGAGTGAATTAGAAAATAAATCATCATTTGCTCCACATGTGTTGGTTTGTGAGTGGCAGGAGATCACTTCAGCAGCATTGGGAGCCAGCAGCCGATAAGTTTTCAAGACTGTTGAGGAGTGACACTTAACTATGATCATCAAAGATTAAATAATGTTGAGAAGTGACACCTATGATGACAGATTTGAGATAAGGGCAATCCTTTAGCTTTGTCGAGAAGCAAAGTTCATAGGGTCATATCATCGAGTTGCTGACTTTCGTGTCGACCGACGCCGCCTTTCGCATCGACTCAGGAGTGTCAGCATGACCGACTGGTTGGAATGTCGTCTCGTCTCAGCTAATAACCGTCTCTCGAGTCGATATAAAGATGTTGACTCATCTGGGAGGTCAGGATCTTTCATGTCGATTGTCACCGCTTCTCGTGTCGACACCGGGGTGTCGGCTTGTCAGACTAGTTGAGATGCTGACTCATCAAGTCATATATTCGTGGAATAGATATGTCCCATAACACATAGCAATAAAGAATATTTTATTAATTTTATAGTTGATTATTCTAAGTTTACACACGACTATCTTATATACAGAAAATTGAAAGTTTTTGACTGCTTTAAGAGATATAAGACAAAAGTTGAAAACCAACTTAGAAGAAAAATTAAAATTTTGAGAACTGATAGAGGTGAGGAATATAACCCTAAAGAATTTAAGAGTTATTATATTCAGTATGGAATTAAAAGACATACAACAATATAGTATACACCACAACGGAATGGTGTTACTGAAAGAAAGAATAGAACTGAATATAGTTAGATGCTTGTTGTCTCATTCTGGTCTCTCCAAAAATTTTTGGGGAGAAGCATTATTAACTATAAACTATATTTTAAATAGAATTCCTACCAATTCAGTTGTATCTACACCTTATGAGTTATGGAATGGGAGGAAACCTAATATGAGTCATCTAAAAAAGTGGGGAACTATAGCCCATGTTCTCATTCCATACGAACTTAGAGATAAGTTGGATTTTAAAACAATAAAGTGTAGATTCATAGGATATTTAGAAAATTCAAAAGGTTATAAGTTCTATAAAAAAGAAAAAGGGGTCATTAAAAGTAGCGATGCAACATTTCTAGAGAATCTCAAGGAAGAGAAACAAGTTCAAGAGGAAACATAACCTCTAACTATAATAGATGATGATTATTATGGTGTTGTTCCCACTAATGACCCAGATATTATGAATGAATCTAACCTTAAAAATAATGAAACACCTATGAAAAATGATGTACCTCATCAACCAGTTTAGGCAATAAAAGACTAAGAACACAACCTTCATGGATGGATGATTACTATTTGTATTCATGTGAGCCATCTTGTTTCTCTGTAGATACAAATATATAAGAACAAGATCCCTTAATATTCTCTGATGCAATAAAATCGCATGAATCAGCTTTATGGCTAAAATCCATGAGAGAAGAACTTGATTCTATAGAAAAGAATAAGGTATGTGAGTTATGTGATCTACCGAGCCATAGGATGTAAATAGAAGCTTAAAAAGAAATATTGGTTGATAGATCTATTGATAAATTCAAAGTACGGTTAGTTATCAAAGGTTACAACCAGAAGGCAGTAATAGATTTTCAGGAGACGTATTCTCCTGTAACTAAATTTACATCCATTATTTTGGCTATTGTTGCATATCTTGATTTGGAGTTATTCTAAATGGACGTTAAAACTGCATTCCTTAATGAAGAGTTGAAGGAAGCAATATATATGCAACAACCTGAAGGTTTTCAGGTGAAAGGACATGAACATAAATCTTACAAATTAATGAAATCTCTATACGGTTTAAAACAATCTTCTAGACAGTGGTATCTCAAATTTCATGATGCAGTCACCAAACATAATTTTATTCAAAATAAGTTAGATAATTGTGTATATGTCTTGAAAAGTGGGAGCAAATTTACTATATTACCCTTATATATGGATGATATATTGCTCGCCGGAAATGACATAGAAATATCGAATAAAATCAAAACTGATTTCAGCAAAAAGTTTGAGATGAAAGACATGGGAGATGCATCATATATTCTTGAAATTCAAATCAAGATAGAAAGTCTAGAATGCTAAGTTTAAACTGAGAAAAATATTTAAGATCAGTTTTTAAAAGGTTTGGAATAAAGAATTCCAACCCAGCACTAGTTCCGTTGGTCATGAGAAAGAGATTATGTAAAGAGAGAAACCTTAGAGAGGAGCAAAAGCCATTAGATGTTCCTTATTTCCAAGCAATTGGAAGCTTGATGTATGCAATGTTATGCACCAGACATGATTTAGCTTATGCTGTAAGTCTAGTTAGTCAATATCAAAGTAATCCAAGGCCAACAAATTGGAAAACTGTTAAAAGGATTATGAAGTATATCAGAGGAACAAAAGAAAACACATTGAGATCCAGTATCACTATATTCGAGATATTGTAGAAAATGGAGAAGTTAGAGTGACTTATATCTCTACCACAGATATGATTATTGATCCTTTGATAAAAGGAATACCAACAGAATCCTTTATCAAACATGTAAGTTTGATGAGACTTAGGAATAGATAAGTCCAAGTAAAATTTCATGAATAATGAAATAAGAGTTACTCTCCATGAATAGTGGGAGTAATGGTAGCAAGAAACATTTGATCTCACGGATAGTGGAAGGCATATCACTTGGTTTAATTTGGCCAAGTGGGAGATGTTAACAAATCACCCAACTTAGCCTCAACAACTAAGATTTTCAAGGGATTAAGACAGTGGGGATAATAGGTTAGAAGAATATGGAGAATATCTCGGACAGTTCCTAAAGTGGTGGAGAGAAGTTGAGGAAAAGCCTCTATATAAAAGTGAAAATTATTCTTTGAAAATATACTGAAAGAAAACAGCTCACTGAAGCCCTCTTAAATTTTCTTCTTCTTCTTCTCGCAGTTTCTTTGTTCCTTTGTTCTTCAGATTGAACCACGGTACCTAATGATGGTCTCTAACTAGGCCTGGTTAGGCCACTTTTTCTATCTAGTTCGATTTTGTGATGGGTTTGTAACCAGCTACCCAAAACTAGATTAGATTTGGATCAATCTGTAGTTAGGGGCCCGGCTAGATTAGATTTGGATCAATCTGTAGTTAGGGGCTCGGCCCAGCACCGGCCGGCCCGGCCAGGCTCGGCCCGACCACAACAGTCACGAGAGTGACCGTTGTGGCAAAAAATGGTCGGGTCGGGCCGGGCCAGACCGGCCATAAAGGCCAAAAACGGCATTTTGACCATTTTGTCCCCAAAAACGGTCAAAAAACGGCTATTTTGTGAGGTTATTTTGGTCATTTATTTAGGGGGCTGGCTCTATAAATAGAGGGGGTTTTCATTTGTTTTCTTCACACCAAAACTCATCTACTTCTCACTTATACTCTTATACTCTCTTATACTCTTATATTCTCTTATACAATCTTATACTCTCTTATACTTTCTAATCCTTTCATCAAATGGCTTCTGGATCTGATTATGAAGAGCAAAACCTATCTCCCGATCTTGAAATGAGTCCTCCTACTGGTTCTACTCCTACCGATGTTAATCCCGAATCCGGTGGCGACGAATCTGCACCAAGAGCTCCTAAAAGGCCAAGATCCGATGTGTGAAATTTTTACAAGAAGATCGACGTCACCAAGGATGAACACTGTAGGATCCTGACCCAGAAGGCTAAGTGTGCATTGTGCGGCAAGATTTTTCAAGCTCATCATAAGAGCGGCACCAACCACCTCAAACGCTATTTAGATAAATACAACAAAGGCTAGACTCCTCAAGGTGATATCCGACAATCTATGATTTCTCAATCCTCCTCTTCTGGTAGTCTCGGTAGTTAGAACTATGACGCTGCCAGAGCTAGAAAATGCATAATCAAGTTTATCATTCTTAAAAACCTTCCTTTTAAATTAGTAGAAGATGATAAATTTGAAGATATGTTTAGAGATGATTTTTATCCTGCATTTAAAAAAATTTCTTGTTAAACCTGTCAACGTGATATTTTAAAATATTATCAGGAGGAACAAGGAAAAATAATTTCTTATTTTAAAAATTTAAACTGGAAATTTTCTTTAACTTCTGATATTTGGACATCTAGAGCACACACTGGATATTTATGTATCACTGCACACTGGATTGATGAAAATTAGCAAATGTTTAAAAGAGTTGTTTTTTTTATTGCAATAGAAGAGTCACATACTGGTAGTAATATTGCAAATTTAATAATTGAAGAACTTATGAAATTAGAAATTTCAGAAAGAATATTTTCTCATTCACTAGATAATGCAAGTAATATCAATGTAGCTGTTGATTTTATCAGATCAACTCTGTCATTACCATGTCATTGTGATCTTTTTCATATTAGGTATATCTGTCATATTTTAAATTTAATTGTTCAAAGTGCATTTACTAAAATTAAACCCATGATAGAAAAGGTTAGAACAGTTGCTTATATGCATAATGCTTTTGAACAAAGACTTAAAAGATAAAAATAATTTTGTAAAAGAAAAAATATAAAGCACAAACTAATTCCAAAAGAGGTTGACCATAGGTGGAATTCCACCTATGCAATGTTAAGTGTAGCAATAGAATATAAATATATTATAACTGATTTTATAAATTATTATGCTTATAGTTCTAGTTCTGGTAGCACTTATGGAATAACTGAAGATGAATGGACAATTATATGTAATTTAAATAAAATGTTACAAGTTTTTTATTATGCTACAATGTTATTATCTGGTTGTTATTATCAAACAATTACTTTAGCTACTTTACAAATTTTAAATATTCAAAATTTTTTTAGGAAATATCGTATGGATGATACTTTTGGACCTATAATTTTTCAAATGGAGAGCAAATTTAATAAGTACTTTAGGCATATTCCTCATATTTTTGGTTTGGGGATTCTTATTGATCTATGCTTGAAGGATATTGGCCTTCGAAGTTTGTTACAATCCTTATACGATAATCAGATTATAGAATTAGATGATGGATCCACCCTTACTGCTACTACTCATTATTTATCTATTAGAAATTATTTTCAAACCTTATATGATGAGTATGTAGCTAGACATTATGTAGCTACACAACAGTCTACAGCTTCGGTTTCTTCGAGCTCATCCCGAGGTAAAAGAGTAAGTTTTGATAGGTATGCAATGGTAGCTGAGCAAACTGGTAGATCTGGACTTAGATCATCATCATTGGAGATTTCTAAAATAGATGAATATTTATCTGCTTCTTTAGTTAAATGTCAAGGAAATGCTTTAGATATTTTACAATGGTGGAAAGTATACGGATCAGTTTCATATCCTATACTTTCCACCATGGTTCGTGACTTACTAACAATGCAGGTTTCGATGGTAACTTCGGAATCCGCCTTCAGCACAGCAAGACGTTTGATCGACGACCACAGGACATGCTTAGATCCGTATACTGTACAAGCGGTGATGTGCTTACAAGATTGGTGGAGGTACGAGAAGCGAACACAAGGCATCGATCGGATGGTTGGAATTGAAGATAAATTTGAAGAATTGGGACTAGCAGATAGATATAAAGAATAAATAATATTCATCAAATTGTAATTTTTATATCTTAGCTTAAAATTTGTAAAAAATTATTTTGAAAATAGTTACAAATTATAGTGATATAGGTGAGTAGGTACCTACCTAGTTGGGTTGTACTTATCTATTGTGATACGATGAATTCCAAAATAAATTTATACTTATAATTTATAAATGATTTATTAATTATTAATAAAGAATTTATTTTTATAATTTTTTATTTATAATTTATGTCATTTTAAGTGATTAATAAAATTATTGTTTTTTATTAATTTTTTTGTCTTTTTTTGTATAATTTAAATTTTAAATAAAATAAATAAATCTGGCCGGTCCGGAACCCTGCCCGATCGGGCCCTGGCCGGGTCCGGGTCCGGGTCCGGGTCCGGGCCCCGGTTTATCCCGGTCGGTCCAGGCCCGGATTTCCGGGCCGGGCCGGGCCGGGCCGGGCCGGCCCGGATGAACATGCCTATCTGTTGTCACAAACCTCGCTCGAAAGATTAGTGGGCTAACTGAAAAGGCCCACAGTAGGCTAGTGATTTTCAGACCCAACGTGATAAAGCCTTGGCTTGAGCTGGGTCTGCCTTTGTCGGCAGAGGCATGGTTTTAAGGAGGGCTGTGAGGTAACATGAAGGAAGGGACAATACAAAATAACTAGAAACAGATTTAGATAGAGTATCTCTTCATATTGGAGAGCACAAGAAAATTGACAAATGAAAGAGAAAAATATTCGTCTCCTCTCGATCCCGTCGAACCACAGTACGTAGAAGTCCATTCTCCACCTCGTTGAACCTCCATCCCTTCACTCCTATCATCTCTATCAAGACGATATCAAATTCCCGCTTGTGTTCCCCAATCTGGACCAACTAATCAAAGGGTTTTGCTATTTGTCAGGCGAGATGGGCTGCGCGCCCATCACGCGTGACAAATAACATTTTCGCTAATCAAAAGCATTAATACTATAGATAGTTTGAAGCATAAAGTACTCTAAACCACCAAAAATTTTTAGCATTTTGCATTAAATTCTCAATAACTTTCAAAATCACACTGCCTCTTATTTTTTGCAAAATACCCTCAAAGTTAACACTGATACACCTAACGTGGCATATTGAACTCACATGGCTTAAAAAGACCAAAATACCCCTTAAATTAAAAAACCCTTTATGAAATTCTTTTTATTGTCAATCCTAGAACAAAATTCTCTTTTTTTTGTCACTCGCTCTCCTCGTGCTCGTGTGGGATTGGGTCGTGAACCTTAAACTTTTTATTTTTCCTTCTGCTGAAACTGTCCTTCAAAACATGGTACATTGTTTTTAGCTCTAATTCTCAGGGATTATTTAAAAATGCAAAAGCCTATTAGTTTTTTCAAATATTATTTATAGATCTACGAGTACATTTTTTTCCTCTTTAAACCTTTTGAACAATCCTTACATTTGTGAAACTTTTGACTTTGGCTTGATTAATTTACGAGAAATCACTTAAGAGGTATTTAAAGAGTTTTTCTTGTGTCTTAAGTTCATGTAAGAATCCTTTTTCTTTTGACTTAGATTATCAAATCTCGATCATCTTTCATTTGTACTTCAATTCTAATTGAAATCATATTTTCTGGTCAAGCTCAATACTTAAAACCACGTATCTTGGTGAAAAGTCTCCTCTAAATAGTAACTTCAAGTTTAATATCCAACACTCTTTGCATTGGACAGTCTTAATGTGTCAATATTTATCAATTTATTTGCTATTTTCCTTCTTACTAGGTGTAATAGTGCTATGAGCAAGAGCTGAGATGGTATATAATGGTGTAACCAGAGAGAGATGAGATAGAGGAGAAGGGTGTCTTTTGTCATTAGTTTTAGAACCAATTTCACTAGTTGTAGGCTGTCAAAAAATTACTGTAGATAGCTGATTCCCATCAATCACTCATAATAAAAGTTACAATTCGACGACTTCCAAAAGGCTACAATTTGAAGATTTTCACGAAAATCGACGAAGGTTATAATTCAACGACATTCACAACAACTGATGGAAGTTCTGATTCGACGCCCTTCACAATCGTCAACAAGAGTTATAACTAACGACTCTCACATTTCAAGAAGCCAAGACGAAGATTACAAGACGACAATCATTGCAACGCTCCAACAAAAAAGGACTATAAGTTGATGGTCTCTTCAACTCAAGACGCCGAGTTCATCTTTGCATCCCAAGAACGAAACACAGATCTCACATCTGCGTTCCAAGAACAGAATGCAGGGTTCACCAATGTGTCTTCATCCCCAGACACAGAGTTCATTCCTAAAACACGAATTTCGCGTTTGACTCGCTCAAACACGAGCTGGACAGTTCCAAAACTGTTTCTCATGATTTGAGGGGGATTACACCCCACTAAGGAGCGATTTTAGGGACTAGTTACACACCTTAATCCCCTATAAATAGCTGAAAATCAGCTTAAATCGGATCTTCTAGCAGATCATTTTAGGGTATCAGAATTATTGAGGCTTGGAGGTTTAGGATCTTGGAGAGTTTGGAGCATCATCAAGAACTGTTCTTGGAGCCTTTGCCTTGGCTTGTGAATCATTTCGATTAGATAAAAAAAGATTAATTTCCTTTCTCAAATTAACTCTTCACCAAGTTCAAACTCGTTAAGAGTTTAAAACTTGCATTACAAGTTCTTCCCATCAAGAGGAATCAACCAAGTTCCACGAAGCGAAGTGTTCGTATCGGCAACGTGATACAAGATTCAAGCTCCCATTGACACCAAGAAGAACCTAGGTTTTAACAAAGGGGAGGATCTCCGTCGATTCCTTCTCTCTTTTGTAAATCGGGAAACCGATAAAGAAAAATTGTAATTTCTTTTCTAAGTTAGTTAAATAGAGATTACTATGAGAGATTGTATTTACTCTTTTCCTAAATCAGTTGGAGAGATAAATATATAATTTTATTCTCATTTCTTCTTTAATTTTCCCACAAATAAAAGATGACGACTCTGTTGGGGACTAGCTTCACCAATAAAGAAGTAGTGGCGCAATTCAACGTTAATCTCGCTAGAACAATTTTTAAAACTCTTGTTGTGGAGTTTGACCAAACCAAGTACGAAGAAGTACTCTCCTCTGGATCCCTTAGCCCCGAGGCTATGCGCAAGATCGGTAAAGTCTCTAAGGAGATTAAAGCCCTAATTGTGACCGAATCGCCTAAGGAGGGCCTCTCCTATGGAATAGATGGCTCAGACAGCCTCTCTCTGAAGGAGTAGGCTTAGTTGTTGTTAAACTCGTTAATCGAGTTGAAGATTTTACACCCACACATAAACAGCGGGTATCGGGTCATAAAAGGCCCATTGTGGCGACAAACTTGATCAACACAGATAGTGATGCTGTAAAAGCCTTGAGACAGGCTAAGAAAAATGCTACTCAATGAAGGAGGAATCCCTACAACGAACACATCTCCGAGAAAGCCGATCCCTCAACCAACGTGAACTCTGCGTTTGTGAGCCTCAGCACGAGCCTCGCGTTTCAACCTTAGAACATGAGTCTCATGTTGATGAGCCCAAATATGATCCCCATGTGATCCAATTGAAGCGCGACCCTCAAGGGAGCGTTTCACAATCAAAACGCGACCCTTAAGGGAGCATTTCTCAAATAGAACGTGGACCTCAAGCCTGCGTTGCTCTATTAAAATGCGACCCTTAAGGGTGCGTTTTGCTAGCAAAACACGGACCTCAGTCCTGCATTGCTCGAACAAAATGCGATCTTCGCATTCCTATTCTCAAACACGACTCTCGAGTTTCAAATGTTAAACGTGACCCTCACGTTCCTTCTCTGGAATGCGATGTGATTCATCATGTTCAAAAAGACTAACATGGATCTAAGATCCATGTTTACCAAGAACCAGTCCCGCATATTGATAGGCAGGGGGTTCTAATTCAGACCTCATGTTCAGTGGGGGACATTCCTCAAGTCTCTGATCTAAGGGAGCTTTTATGAAGAGAAAGACCGGTGCGGCAAGCCCCTCATTCATGCTAATGTGAGCGACTTATTTCCGCGATCCTCTCAGAATGCCAATGTTGTACTTCTGCGCCTAAACGGTCGGTGTTCGACTAATTGATGAACGTTGTTTGGCCTAACAAGCAACAACGTCACTACAAGAAGAAAGCTTCAGAAGTCGACTATTCTAAAGTCACTATCAATGTGATCAGTCGAGGGAAGTTGTCAGTACCTAGTTCTGATGAATCAGAGATGGATCGTCCTCCAAGCGTCAGAGAAATCTTAAAGAACTTAAAGGAATCTACCAACACACTCGAACGTGAACGAGAGCCATTCCCACTGTTAACTATCGTTAGCCAGAGAAAACAATTCCGATGATGAACATTCAGCCATCGCTGAGTCTCAATCATCAAGTTATTTTGTGGAATATAAGAGTTCCGCCTACATAGCAGGGAATCCTGATGATGTCTTGAAGATACTTGACGAGCAGCAGGCCATGCTCAAATCCCTGAAAGAGACTATCAATGAACTACGGGTCTTAATGGCTCAGATCGTTGCGGATAGGGCCTAGTCTCAAAAAGTTGACTCATCATTCCGACATGAATCCTCCCGAAAAGGAGGATCGTCAACATAAAAGGGGAAACAAAAAGTGAATGAGACTTCTGATCAAGAAGCTCACCATATTGAGTCTTCATCTGAAGAAGAGAAAGAGGCTGAGAACGAGTAGGATCCTCAGTCGACCAAAATGAAAGAATTAGAAGACCGTCTCAATTTCATTGCTAATAGGAGCGAGCTCCAAGAAGAAGGAGTCGTGAGGCCTTATCCTGCTAAATAGGACGCAGCTCCCTATTCGCCGAGATTCAATGCCCTAACTTTGTAGGCTTTTTGACGACACGGGATCACCGAACCAACATATCTACTACTTCAAGTCACAGACTGGAGATGTGATATCAAACGACGCCATATTAACTCATTTATTCATTGGCACCCTCAAGGGGGTTGCCTTTGAATGGTTCATGAAACTTCATGCTGGATCTATTCAGAAGTGGGTGGATCTAAAGAGGCTCTTCCTGGTCAGGTTCTTCGAAGATGACACCGAAGTCTCCGTCCCTACTGTTCTTGCCACCAAACAGAGGAAGAGAGAGTCTATCAAGGCCTATCACGAGATTTCGATGTTGACCCTATGGTTTTGATGATGATTTAGCAAACAATTCATTTCTAATAAGCTCTCTAGTGTTTTTGTGTTTATAGTTTCTTTTCAGGTATTTCAACACAAGTCAATCAAGAGCGTTAAAGATTCAAGTTCTATTGTGTGGTTCTACCTAGGTATATGTTTAGTTTATCTACATATATTGTATGATTATATTCAAGCTCAATATATATACACTTAACACGATTTATAACGTTTCCTATCATATAGATGATTTTTTCATTAAACGTTGTTAAAATATCTTTATCTTTTGTTTTCAGCTCTTTCATGTTTCACTATATACATATAATATATGCACAATATATATATGAATATTTACATGTCTGAATCAAATTTCACTTTCGTTAAATTATAGGTTTTCTAAGCTATTCTCAAAATCAGGGAGTTTTAGCAAACGAAAAATGTTTTTTCAGAATTTTCTTTTCAAACATGTTTATTTCATCATTTATAATCTTTCCCCAAAGTTTCACTAATTTTGGATATGATCTGATATTTTTAATGATTTTTCAAAACTCCCCAAAAACCTATCAGTCTTCATATATCAGAATTCGGTCGACCGATACGGTCGACCGAAAAACGTCTGTTTCTAAGAAAGTTTTCCATAGTTTTCCGGTCGACCGAATTTTATGACGGTCGCCCGAAATTTTCTTTCGGTCGACCGAAATTTACGTCGGTCGACCGCCAGCTTTAAAACCCTGTTTCTTTTGTTTTTTGAACTAATCGGTCGACCGTACCGGTCGACCGATGCGCTACCAGGTTGAGCCTAACGGCTAGTTTTTCAAATGGTTTTTTGGTCTTTTTACAATCTTTCAGCTGTTGCTTTGGGGTGCTATATATACCCCATTGCTACTCTTCTTCTCACTAATCCAAGAAATCCAAGTTTGTTGTTTCACAAGATATTAATCGCGTTTAAGAGGTGTTTAAGAGCTGTTTAGTTAATCTGTTTTCAAGAGGAGTTTTTCTACAACAAGAAGAGACTTTCATCTTCATTCCTTCAGCTCTTCTTGTTCATTGAGAAGTTTTCTAAACTCATTCCTATAGCTTATTTTATTTCACTTTCATTTGATTAGCTATACTTATTGAGTTACAGTTATTGAGTTTTATTCACTATTGTCACACACACCTTTTGAGCTTAATATTTTCATATTATATATTGTGGGTTGTGGGGTGTGATTTAGTGAGTGTGAGCTTCATTGTGTTCTCACTTGTATTTGAGGACAAATCACTATATTTAACCTTTATTTGTGAGAATCACTTGTAATACACTTGTACACCGAGAGAAGTGTGAGGAGAGAGAGACGGGGTCAAATCCAAGAGGAGTGGCGTCGATTGACGAACCTAGGGAGAGGTTGTAATCGAGCACTTGAGGAGGAGGACACGGGCTAGATTCCTACACTTAGTGTGTAAAGTGTGATTGTGAGTGATTGTGTAGTGTGAGAGTTTTCGGTAAACTTGTAAACCGAGTGTGTAGAAGTTCCGGCTTCCAAACCGGATTGTGATAGTGAATATCTCCTCGAGGTGAGGAGCGGGGACGTAGGTCGTGGGGACCGAACCTCGTGAACATATCTTGTGTTTGTGTTTTGTTTGTCTCATATTTACTTGTGCATAGTCTTAGTGTTCTTATTGCTCATATCTATCTCTTGCAAGATTATATTGTCCAACATAATTTTAAATTAGCCATTAATTGGAATTAGATTAGCATAAGACCCTAATCACCCCCCTTCTAGGGTCTAACATTCGAAGCATGGCCCTGCGATGTCCGTCAGGAATGACACAATCTACTCTAGTAAAACCTATCGACATAATTTGCAGACCTATATCTTAGCTCAAATGGAGGTCGCAGAATGTCATTCTTGGAAATAGCTGGTTTCCCAAGGAGAACAAGTAGAAGAAATTGTTGCCTAGGTCAGAGCTGAAGAGACAAGCAAACAGAAGCAGTCGGTGCAAAGCAGTCAAGGCGATGCTCCCCAACCGAAGGGAAAGGATACTCTGGCCACTAATACCAATACTCGAGCACCACCTACCAAGCAGGACAAGGCATCAAGTCAGCTTAAAGCACCCAAGCAATACTCTTTCAAAGAGGACTATGTGGACACTCTATTCTAGCTACTTCAGAAGAACAATTAGTTAAAACTTTCTGAAGTGAAGAGACCTGAAGAGGCAGGAAAAGTGGACGATCCCAATTACTACCACTATGAAAGAATGCTAGGACATCCATCAAGGACATGCTACATCTTTAAGGATATCCTACAAGCATTGGTCGACGCTGATGTGCTCAAGCTAAAGCTAGAATAGAAGATCGTATCCACCAACATGATATCGGTCCAGTTTGGAGATTTTCACTTGTGACAGCTCCTAATGGTGTCACCCCTATCCCCAAGGGAAAACTACATCTAAAAAATAATGACCCACATGGTCAAAAAGAAAAAGGGTTGGTACCCCTTACCGTTTCAAAAGGAGAAATAATGTGGGTTCATCCCAATTTGCTTGAAGACCAACAATGGGCAAGCATATCAGTGAAGAAAAAGAGGAAAAAGACTAAATCCTCTAATGTGATTAACCCCTTTACGAATGAAGATGATGATCATTTCGTCGCACTCACCGACTCGAATGAGGAGAAAGAGGTTCTTGCAACCGAACAAGAAGCTAATCCAGGTACCAGATCAAGAAAGACATATTTGAAAAAGTATGATCAAGTTAGTCAAGGAGCAGAAGAACAAACCGAAGAGGCTAGAGGTTCTGCTCCTAAGAAGCCCGCAGACAAAGGGAGACAGAAGGAGCTCCGCTATAATAAAAATCTTCTTCAAGAAGCAGGAGGATCAAATGCTCCCTTCCGCTTCAACGTCATGGCGCACCTAGCCAATATTCATGCCAGGATCACCCTATACGAGCTCTTGTGACTGTTCAAGACCACAAGGAAGGCTCTGGTTAAAGCTTTAATGGATCTATAGAGCTTTATCACATAAGTTCCTGCAGTCCCAAAATCTATACAAGGACATTACTACACATAATGCTTACAAGCTGCGAAAAGTTTGTCGTGCATATCATTCACACAGGAAGATATACAGATCAAGCATAAGCATGATAGACCTCTGTATTACACATGGTATATTAGATCTTCTGAGATCAGTCGTGTCTAGGTTGATCCAGGCTCTGTACTCAGCATTATGCCGTACAGAGTCATGCAAGTCTTAGGGATTCCCCTGCACAGATTGAGCTCTACCTAGACTACCATCTTTGGCTTCAACGCCAATAGCACCCGACCCTTGGGTAAATTAAAACTCAGGTGTCAAATTAGAGATCTCAAGTCAGAGGTAACTTGTTATATCATAGATGCAGACACATCCTACAATCTATTGTTAGGTCGGCCTTGGATTCATGCGAATTGCATCGTCCCATGTACCCTTCATCAGGTAATGAAATATGCTGATGATGAGGGAGAAGTCAAAACCCTGATTGCAGAGAAGCAATCTTTCAAAGGTGTAGAGAATTTTCATACTGACTCGGTCTTCTATCTGGACTCCTAAGAGCCAAAGCAGCCGAAGGAAGCCGCCTATAGTATCAACAAAGCGGACATCGAGCCCGAGCCCGAGGAAGAGTGTTCATGGGAGTTAGATCTGAATGTAATGACCCAGAATGAGCTCAATAATAATGATGTACTGAGTGAGAGTGAGTGATACATTAATGAAGATTTTAATTTGGCTTACTTGTCTGATGTGTCCTTTGAATGTGAGAAAACAGAGACAGATTCAGATGCAGGTATAGATCCATGACACACATTGTATGCCGAGGCATCACTTGATTTGCCTCTCAAATCATCCTTCACTACATTCGAAGAGATGAAAGATGTACAGAAAGCCTTCTTCATGGTCCTGTCTAAAAAGAAAGGCCAAAGGCCAATCAATTTCGGTAAAGTCAACTCTAAGTCAGCCAAACAGGAAAGTTCAGATGAAGAACTTGGAATCCCACAATTTTATTAACTTGAACTCAATTCCATCCATCTGATGAGAAGAATAGGTTATGACTTTGATAAATAGAAAGGCTTAAACTTCGGGAAAGGAAGATGAGAACCAATTCGATCTTTCACTCTAGAAGAAAAACCTCCTGATTATTATCATAAAACTAGAAGAGGGTTAGGTTATGTAACAACCCCTCCACTTTCACAAAATAAAGCCGATGATTGTCTATGGCAAGACCACTCATCCAGAATATCATAATGGGAATTTGATGTGAGCATCGGAACATTCTTTAAAAATGTGTCTGTGAACATGACTTCGTCTAGTCATCCAGATGAAGATGCAGAGGAGGATAATGAAAAGTTGATTGAGTCAACAAACGACCCTTGGATCAAACGTCTTAACATTTTATGGGATATGCGCTTCAAACAACGTGAGCCATCCATAGAAGATAAGGCAATCCAAGTCAACATGGGGGATGAAATCAATCCCAAGCCAACCTTCATAAGCAAGAGCTTATCACCATCCGAGAAAGAAAACCTCATATCTCTCATCAGAGAATATATAGATGTATTCGCTTGGAATTATGAAGACATGCCTGGTCTTGATCCTAAAGTGACCATGCATCATCTTAACATCAATCCGGATGCGAAGCCTATTAAACAATAACAACGTCAGTTCTGTCCAGAGATCATGGAGGCGATTGAGTCAGAAGTCAAAAAGCATATTGACTTGGGATTTGTTAGAGAGGAATAACACCCTGACTGGGTGGCCAACATAGTTCTTATGCCCAAGAAAAATGGAAAGGTCCGAATTTGCATCAACTATCGTGACCTAAATGCTGCATGTCTGAAACGAATTTCCACTCCCCATCACAGATGTTATGATCGACAATACCTGTAGGTATGATAGGATGTTTTTCATGGACGGGTTTTCAGGGTATAACCAGATCAAAATGTACCCTGAAGATAAAAAACACACTGACTTTACAACACCATTGAGAGTGTATTAATACACAGTGATGCCTTTTGGATTGAAGAACGATGGCGGAACCTATCAACGTGCAATGAATACAATCTTCCATGAACATCTACGTAAGAAGATTGAATGCTATGTGGATGATATTGCAGTGAAGAGCCAAAACAAAGGTGATCATCTTGCAGATCTAAAGATGATGTTCGATATCATGCGAGCACATCAACTAAATATGAACACGACTAAATTATTCTTTGGAGTAGCCAATGGTAAATTCTTGAGATTCATAGACACGTCTAAAGGGATCTCCTTCGACCCGAAAAAAGTTTGTGCTATCTAAGAAATGTGACCCCTGAGAAACATCAAAGAGCTATGAGGCTTGCAAGGCAGATTGGCTTACAGAAGGAGATTCATATCAAATCTCTCGGGATGCTGCCAACTCTTCACCAAGTTGATGAATAAAGGAGTCTCATTCATTTGGGACGAAGACTGCCAAAACGCGTTTGAGGAGATCAAGCGATACCTCACTCAGCCACCCTTCCTTGTGGCCCCAGTATTAGGAAAACCATTCTTGTTATATGTGAGAGCCATGGGTCATTCTATTGAAGCTTTATTAGCCTAGAATAATGACCAATGACATGAGCAAGCAATCTACTACCTTAGTAGAACCATGATAGGAGCCGGACATCGGTACAATCTAGTAGAAAAAGAGTGCCTTGCATTAGTGTTCGCTGTCTAGAAGATGCGATACTATTTGGTCAGACAATCAATTCATGTCATTTCCAAGGTACAATCTAGTAGAAAAAGAGTGCCTTACATTAGTCTTCACTGAATTATTATATAGAGAAATGGGCGATACTCCTCTTGCAATATTCCATGCAATTCATACCTCAAAAGGCTGTTAAAGGCCAAGTTCTGGTGGATTTCTTAGCTGATCATCCGATATCTGATTCTTCCAAATTATATGAGGACTTACCAAATGAAGTTGTCGAAGCTTGCGTAACCCAAGAGGTCAGACAAATATGGAAATTATTCTTTGACGGTGCGTCTAGGGCGAACCCGAATGGAGGAATCACCGCTAGTGTAGGGGTAGTACTCGTATCCCCAAGTGGTCACGTAATCCCAAGAGGTTTCTCCTTAATCGAGCCCTATACCAACAATAAGGCGGAGTACAATGCTCTTCTACTAGGGATGCAGTTGGCCAAGGAGCTCAACATTCGACATCTTGAGGCTTACGGTTATTCTTAGCTCATTATGAATTGAGTCCGGGGAGACTATGAAGTGCATAATGAGGATTTAGTCCTATACTATTTTGCAGTATTAGAGTTAGCCCTAAAGTTCGAAGGCTTCTTTACCGGATACATTTCATGAGTCCAGAACACCTATGCAGATGCTTTAGCCTCACTAGCAACTTCATTGGCATTGCCGCCAAAAGATGAAACAATAATATTCGTTATGGGCCATGACTTGTATCACCTCAAGTTTCCTTTAGAAGACTGCTCAAATGAGGCAACATCGGAGATTGCCTGTGCAACTTTAATTGAGCTCAAACCAAGGACTTGGCGATTCCCATATATTGACTATGTCTTGTACGAGATACTGCCCGATGATTCTAAAGAAGCGACCACCGTTAAACGGAAGGCCCTTCGATTCTATTATGATACGGTTTCTCAAACCTTGTACTAAAAATCACATGATAGGGTCTTGCTTTGCTACCTTTCTAGAAAAGAAGTACAAGAGGCTCTAAAAGAAGCTCTTGATAGAATGCGCGTTGCTCACCAGCCAGGGGATCGGCTCCAAAGAATTGGCTACTATTGGCCAAAGATGTTCGCAGACGCTATTGATTATGCTAAATGATATCATGCATGTCAAATCCATGGTGACTTCATTCATCAAGCATCAGGAAATCTACATCCAACATCTTCATCTTGGCCATTCGATATGTGAGGTATGTATATTGTTGGACCCATCTCTCCACCAACATCTAAAGGACATCGGTTTATCTTAGCAGTAACCGATTACTTCTCCAAATGGGCTGAAACCATTCCTTTAAAGGAAGTCAAGATTTCAAACATGATTAAGTTCATCAAGCATCATATCATCTACTGCTTTGGCATACCAAGACGGATAGTCCATGACAACAGAATGCAATTCATCGGTCACGGGTTCCAGAGGTTCTGCAATAAGTTCAGAATCCAAAGTGTCGCATAAACAATATTGGGATGAAAAGCTTTCAACAAAACCATCGTGAAACTTATATAAAAAAGTTTGTCTCCAAGAGTCGATGCAATTGGGATGAAAAGCTTGGCGAATGTTTATAGGCTTATCGCACAACAATGAGGACCCTAACGAAAGCCACTCTGTTTTCTTTAGTATATGGTTATGAAGCCGTATTACCTCTAGAAATTCAGATCTCATCCTTGAGAATTACCCTAGTGACTAGGATGACAGATGAAGAGCAACATCGGCTGTAATGATCGTGAATTTTGATACTAGTTAAATAATTTTTTGATATTTTAAAATATTTAATTATTATTTTTAAAAGAGCATTTATATTTTTCGATTTTCTAGAATTTTCTATGGTTTAAAAATCCAATTTTATATTTATTTAATGATTTTGATAATTATAAATTAATTAGTTACGATGAAAACTTTAAAATTAATATTTTTATTATTGTTAATTGTTATTATTGATATTGATTAATTATTTATAAGAATTTATTTCCTGATTATTATTTTCCCCTAATTATTCTAATTTACCCTAATTATTTCTAATTTTTTAATTAATTCTAATCTTTTTCTCTTAACCCTAACCCTAAACTTATAAATAATTCCTCTCTCTCTCTCTCTCTCTCTCTCTCTCTCTCTCTCTCTCTCTCTCTCTTCCCCCTCGTTCTCAGTAGCCACCCTCATTCTTCTCTCTCCTCCTCCTCAGCTCCACCACCTCCCCTGCACCCCCTCAGCCTCGCTAGCTCCTCCGTAGCCCCGAGCGCCACCTTGAGTGCCTCCGCCGAGTCCCTCCTCCATGCCGACTTCCCCTCCTTCGCGCGAGTCCGAGCTCCCCGCCTCTAAGCTCCGCCCGATGAACCCCTTGTCCCCGAGCTCCACCACAACCTTGACCCCCTACAGATCGGCCCTCCTCTCTCTTCACTGCCACATCAGTCCTCGCCCAGATCCGCCACCGCCGCACCGCCTTCCCCTCTTCCACCGCGACCACTGCCACCGCTCATCCCCTCGTCTACCCCAAACCATCAACTGTGACCTCTACCCTCCTCTCTCCCTAACCCGTGTTGCCCAACACCCTAACCCGCGCCCAGTCCTCCGCATCAACCCCGTCGAACCCCCCCTCAAGCTCGTTGTCTTCACGCCAACCATCTCCAGCGCCTCGCTGACCGCCCTAACGCCAAGCTAACAGCCCCGTCCATCTCCTCCCCTCGTTGAGCCATGACCCTAACACCCAAGCCTCCCCTGTCGTGCCCTTGACCGCCGCCATCAGCCGTGCACTCGCAATACCAGTCGTGCCCGAGCGCCTCCTAGCCGCTCGTCGTCAACAGCCCTGCTGTAGTTTCGCACGTTGATTCGTTCGACAACAACTGAGGCAAGATCTCTCTTGCTCAAATCTGAATTTTAAGATTTATTATATATTATATGCATATTTTGACTATATTGTGATTAGTTATAGTTTTTAAATAGTTATATAATCATCTGCGCATGATATTATGAAAAGTAATTTGAAGAAAAAATATTTTGTAGAAGGGGTTATTTTGACATGTTTTTAGAATTATTATGATGAGAAAAGAATTTATTTGGAAGAAGGGGTTGGTTTTGAATAATTATTAAAATAGATAATTTAAAATAATTTATTTTAGAAAAACGGGATACTTTGAATTGTTAAACTATTTTGAGAAAAGATTATTTTGGAATAATTATTATGATTTAAAGGAATTTTATTTTGAAAAAGAATTATTTATTTTGAAATTAATTAAATGATGATCTTGTTTTGGTGGTTGTAGACTGCGACATTTCATGTGCAAAATAATCATGGTTTCTAATTTCTTTTTAACCATAGTTGTATTAGGTGTTAACTAGCTACGGATAATTTTTATGAGTAGTTTAGAAGTTCGAATAACAAGAAATTAATGGAACCGAACTGCATGCATGTTTTTACAGTTCATGATTACATTTCATGTTTTACGATCTTTATTTTAATATATTCGATATGCTATGATGTTGTTGCATAGAATTAGTTTTATTTATTATCTCCTTGTTGTGATTGAGACCCTTAGTAGTTCATGACTTAGTGGTCTCGTGCATCATGAACAAACCTAGTGACATGTGTGGGTGCGTTGACTGAATTTAGGAGGTGAACCAGAGATATAGTGTGGATTATGATGTTTGACTTAGAAGAATGAGAAGAGTCGGAATGGGGAAGTCTTTGTTCATGTGATCGAATGTGACTGTTGATATATCTTCCAGGCTTGCTCCAGCGGTTGGTATCATCACCGGGGATGGTTTGTAGAGCTAAAGTGAAGTGTGTACATCACTTTAGTCAGTGGAAATTTAATTTATCACCCAAGTTTTGCTTGAGTTCAGACCAGGCAGAAGATGGTTTACGTGTAGTCCTCTGGCCACATGTGTAGCGGGATTGGATGCACTTAGAGGATTTTTGAATAGACAGTTATCCGGTAATATGAACGTCGACTCTATGTGAGATGTAAACCAGTGAGTTTTTAGGATGGCTAGTATTCAACCTGGTTACTATATGTTGTTAGCCGTATGAGTATCATGTTTTAATGATGGATTGCATTTTGATTTTATTGGATTTCCAGTTGCACGTTCCTTTTATCATTTTTGTCATTGTATCATTTTTCGCAATGGGTTTTCGATCGTTCTATTTTATTTTGTAGGGTCTTGTCGTGTGCTATGCACGCTAATGTACACTTATTTTCTCTGGTGTACGTCAGACTTAGGAGACGGACAGCCTTAGTTCAGAATCGTATAGGAGCCAGAGGATTCTCAGCAGGAGTGCCTTACAGACGGAGCAGAAGAACAAGTTGAAGCTTAGTTATTTCCTTAGTTATTTGATGGTCCTTAGTTTATCTTTTGTAGTATTTCCTTTCTTTTCCTTTGAATGATGTATTTTATATTCCTCTAGTATTCAATTGTTCAGTTTTGTATAAGGGCATGTTTGACCCAAATATTATGTCTTGGATGATATTTCTTTTATGATATGGATCATTTGTTCTGAGTTTTTCTATTATATTCTTGCTAATTGTGAGCGGATACCTGTGCCTTTGCATTTATTTCTTGACGCTTAGCGTATTAGGTTGAGAAGAACTGTTTATTTTTATTTATTCTCCTTAATCTAATACGTCACGGGCTTGTTCATATTTCGATTCCTGAGTATTTTGGGAAGCGGGGCATGACATCGGCTATGTCTTCGAGAACTGGAAGCATTAAATGATAAGCAACTCTAAGCCTAGCAACAGATTGAGTTATATCAAGCTCGAATGTCCAAAGCCTATAACAAGAAGGTTAAGGAAAGGATCGTCAAGAAAGACAATCTGATGTTGGCTGTTAGACGACCTATGGTAAAGACTCTAAGACCAAAGGCAAATTCAATCCCATGTAGGAAGGATCCTTCGTAATAGAATCAGTCTATTCGAACGGAGCTTACCGTCTCATTAATCAGAAAGGTGATAGGCTCATGATGCCAATCAACGGAAAATTTCTTAAGAAATATTACCCGTAGATCATTAGACTCTTTTTCTGATCCCCAGCCAAGTCTAAGGAGAGAAATCAAACTTGCTTAGGCTGGGGGTTGGTTACTCAAAATTCAATGAGTTGAGAGTAACAAATCTTTTAAACCTTTCCCAGCTTGTATATCGTCAAGTTAACATTACACCTCTGACGATTAAAATTTTCTAGAATTATTCTAATGATAATAAGGAGAATTTTTGATTTATGCTAAGTTAACGTTATACCTATGGCAATCTCGATCTTTTCATTGTCTTTAGTTAAAGCATAACACAAATAACGAACAATGAAAGGCAAAATAATATCATTCTCATTCCATGTTGTTAATTTGTTACAAAGTGACAATACTTGGCATGAAAATGATACAACATCGTCATTGAAGCTTTAATCAAAAGTATAATACAGAGTTAAGTGTCGGGGACCGTCAATTTAATGGATGCGAGCCTGAACATAATATCTAAGAGCCTCTTTGCGTGGTTCGCTCGAACCGTTTTTGTAGCCTCCCTCCTGAGCTCAGCTTCAATAGGCACTGCGATAGTGGGCTCTTTCTGAATCTCCTGAAGAGCTTGCATTTCTCTGCAATAATCGTCAAAAATCTCTACACTCTTAAGGTGGAGTTTCATCACAGCCGTTTCCTCCTTAGCAAGCTGAGCCCGTAATCGGACAATGGTAGTAGCGGAAGCAGTCAATTCAGCTTGTACTTGAGCGCTCTTCTCTTGCAAGTTTGCAACGTGTGCATCCTTCTTAGATAAGTTCTTGTGAAGGGTCTCTTGTTGATGTGCTTTTGTGGTCTAAATGATAGCAAAAGCTTGCTCTATTTCAGACTCCCAATCAGCATGCTCAAAATCTTCTAAAGCCTTCAAATCTGCCTCCAGGGGAGTGACGCTCTTCGTGCAACGCTCGGTCCATTGAGTGTCACCCAAACACTCGATGTTGTGCAATCAACATGTCAAGAAAGGCTTAAAATCCTCAAAAGTACCTCGTCAAATACTAACAAGGTTGATTGTCTGTTTCATCACACCCTCTAGCTATTCGATAATCCTTTTAAAAATCTTGAACCCGGTAGAGCAGTTGAGGAAGGCACCAATGCACCAGGAGCCGCAAGCCCTTGTTGCTGAGAGGTTAATGGAGTGGACAATTTCTCCTTGTCGTCATCTTCAATCACGAGAGGGGAAGACTCGATAGAATCTTGCATTAACTTTGCCCCTCGACGTGTTTTAGAAGTCGGAGTCCTAACGGGCAATCGTTGGTGAGCCCTCTTCTCATATTGACCTGCTTCTTTAGCAGTGAGGTCTCGCGTCCCCCCCTGCCCTTCCTTTGCGAGGCCCAATTTCTTTTGCCTCTTCCTGGACTTCTCCTACTTCAGTCTTCAGTCACTGCTTGCTCGCAGGATAAATACTCATCCATCCCCTTCAGGCGAGTCTTCTTTGAGTCCTTCTTGGACTCGTACAATTCCCGGATCTCCTTCAAGCATGAAGTATACATGTTGTATTCTTTGATTTGAGAAGCTTCATGAAACTAGTTACAGAACTCCAGAACAGTGTGACAGTTAGGCGTCGGAGAGGGCAATATAAATACAGTAAAGGAATTTCTAGCTATTGAGTAAAACCAAGCTCGGGCCCCTTCATATAAGTTCCCGATGAGGGCCAGCTTTGGATTAGGATTTCTAACGTATAGCTGGTCATACCATAACTGTCGAGCAAATTGAGAAGGCACATAAGGCTCAATAATGCACTTCTCACCTTGGTGAAGAACCAGATAGCCAAGTTTGATTGTGAGGAGCCATCGAAAAATGCCCCCATGTAGGGATGTGATGCCCTTGGGACCTACGTCCATATATGTTTTGTACTGTTCTTCCATTCCATCAAAATCGGGAGAACAGCTAAAGACGTGATAGTTGGCTTCTTGTGACAAGAGCTGTCTAGCCCAGACTATGTATACATTCATCCATTTGGCTGACTCGAGCCACTGTACAAATAGGATGAAAGATCCGTTGTACGGAGAAACTCCCAACATCTGTTAGGGGCAATGCATAATGAACCAGGCCGACAAATAAGTGTATGGCACTGGCACACAAGGTTGTGGAGTCTTCAACATTTTCTTCCCAGCAACACCAATTTCCCGAACATCGAGGAATTTAGAAGTTAATTCCCTCAGGCTGCTTTGCAAGCAGCACAACAATGTGGAGAGGAGACTTATTGGCCTCCCATAGGCCAAAAGAACGGCTGGATACACCACCTCATCCATAATGGACTCAATGGGCTTCGAAGGAACCACACATTGCTTTAGGCACACCATCAAAAATCAAGCAAGAAAGGCCATGTCGGAGATGGGAGTCTCAGCCTGATAATTGAAGCTCTCGAATTCAGTGGATAGTGGGAACATGTCCTCCTGAGCCTCGTTAATGTAGCGGGCATTAGTAGCATTAATGTGAGCTTTGATGCTTCTGGGTGAGCTCACGGCGAGACGAGTCACTGCCACAGCCTTTCGGTTCAAGTTTTGAAATAAGTACTCTGCCCAAGAAGCTTGCTTGACGCCGCCTCCACGTAGCCCAGTCAGTTGAACGCAAATATGAAAGTGGCACATCACCTCCCAAAAAGTTATATAAACTTTGGGATGATCCGTCCTTAAGATGGAGAGTTCTTCAGTCCCTGGATGAACTCTTCATAAGGCATTTCCCTAAATGGCAGCCCAGAAACTTCATACATTTCATGGAGAGCGAAGCCCAACTCTCCAACGGGAGTAAAAAATGTACAACTGTCTGGATTGTATCACTCCAGCATAGTAAAAAAATTATGGTAGCTCTGGACAATTCCATGTCGAGTAGTCAACACTAGAACTCTGAGACCAGATTAGGAAAGTGGTTCTTTCAGTTCTTCAAGAACAAAGTTCACAATGTGGGTCCACCATCCCTCGTCCGTAGAATATACCCATCCAGGAGATCTAAACTCCTGGGCAGGGAATTCACCCTGAGCAGCAATGAATTGACGGACGAAAATATTGGCCAGAATGGTCACCTCTTTAGCATGATTCTTCTTTTCAATCCTACCAGGTCTTAGACACATCACTTGCCCATCACTCCTTACAAAATGAACACTTTGGTGGGCAAAGGTTCCGAGGGATACATTATTCTTCTTCTTGACTAAGTTAAAACTCAGATTACTGTGGTAAGTGACACTCAGGAAATGCGAGAGAGGATACATTTTCCCCATGTTCGGTAGGAAGAGAAAACGATTGTTAACTCTCCGCAGTAGTTTTGGGCTCTCCACATGTATAAATTTGTCATCTATTTCCATGTGATCTCCAAAGAGGAACACCGACTTCACAAACTGATCATGCTTTGCCGACATCTTAATTTCCATGTTAGTGACCATGGCCCTAAGAGTGGATGGTCTTGCATTCAGAATTGTGAACGTTCATTCCCGGCATGGTAGGGTGAATAGTGAAGGTTCAATGACAAGGCTGTAGCCATCATCCAGGCCACTTGTGTACCCAAAGTGATGCTGGAAAGAAAACTGTACATTGGAAAGAGCACTACAAAACGAAAAGATAAAATTTAGTACCTAAAAAGTAAACGACTTGTAAAAGTCCAAAAGACTAAATCAAAATGCAGAGGTCGAGACTAGTGTTTCAAAATCAAAACGCGAGGGTCAAACCCGTATTTCCATCATAGACCACAGAGGTCAGACCCGCGTTCCAATTCAAAAACATAAGGGTCAGACCCGCGTTCTTATTTCAAAACGCAAGGGTCAGACCCGCGTTCTAATTTCAAAAGCAAGAGTCAGACCAGCGTTCCAGTTACGAAATGCAGGAATCAACTTTGCATTTCACAACCACAACGCAGAGGTCCAAAAAAAGAGATTACAAGTTGACGGTCTCTTCAACTCAAGACGCCGAGTTCATCTTTACGTCCAAAAAACGAGACGTGGATCTCACATCTGCATTCCAAGAATAGAACGCAGGGTTCACCACTATATCTTTCGCCCCAGATGTAGAGTTCATTCCCAAAATGTGAATTTCGCGTTTGACTCGCTCAAACACGAGCTGGACGGTTCCAAAACAGTTTCCCATGATTTGAGGGGGATTACACCCCACTAATGAGCGATTTTAGGGGTTAGTTACATCCCTTAATCCCCTATAAATAGCTAAAAATCAGCTTAAATCGAATCTTCTAGCAGATCATTTTGGGGGATCGGAATTATTAAGGCTTGGAGGTTTCGGATCTTTGAGAGTTTGGAGCATCATGAGGAGTTGTTCTTGGAGCCTTTGCCTTGGCATGTGAACCATTTCGGTTAGATCAAAAAGGATTAATTTCTTTTCTCAAATTAACTCTTCACCAAGTTCTCAAACTCGTTCAGAGTTCTCAAACTCGTTAAGAGTTTAAAACTTGCATTATAAGTTTTTCCCATCAAGAGAAATCAACCAAGTTCCACGAAGCGAAGTGTTCGGATCGTCAATGTGATACAAGATTCAAGCTCCCATCGACACCAAGAAGAACCCAGGTTTAAACAAAGGGGAGGATCTCCGTCAATTCCTTCTCTCTTTTGTAAATCAGGAAACCGATAGAGAAAAGTTATAATTTCTTTTTCTAAGTCAGTTAGAGAGAGGTTACTGTGAGAGATTGTATTTACTCTTTTCCTAAGTCAGTTAGAGAGATAAATATATAATTTTATTCTCATATCTTCTTCAATTTTCCCACAAACACTAGTACAAAGATGGTCTACCCTATGGTTGTAACCGTTGGGACAGGTGATGTCCCCAGCGGTGGCAACCGTTGAGGCAAAAAAAACACTCGTTAGTGCAACAAGTGTTATGGCTAAAATAGCCCCAACGGGTGAAAAATCTACACCAACGGTTCCCACCGTTGGTACAAGTAAATATTTATTTAAATATTAAGAATTAAATTAAATTATAAAATAATAGCTCTAATAGTTGGAACTATTGGTGCAAGTTTCTACACCAACGGTTTCAACCATTGGTGTAAGCATAAGCACCAATGGTTTTAACCGTTGGTGCACATTTCAGCACCAACCATGTCATCCATTGGTGCAAGGATCAGACCAACGAGTGCCAGTGTTGGTGCTCATTCTTGTAGCAACGGGTGCCACTGTTGGTGTAGTGTAAGCACCAACGATTTTACCCGTTAGTTCTGATACTTGCACCAACAGATGACGGTGCTGAAACTTGCACCATTGGTGCGGATACTTGCACCAACAGTTCCAACCATTGGTGAATTTTTCTTTTTTGATGATTCCTCCTACCATGCTTACAATTCACGTCCAACAGAAATACATAATCAACCGTTCACAACATATATGTTCCCATGCATAAATCCGAAATAAAAGATTGACAAGAATTAAAATATGATAGCTTATAAACTACTTAAGTCACAAACATAAAGAGAATATCTGAAATATACAAATGTCTTAAATATGTCAAAAGTACAAGTCACGACTGAGTTAAACGAAAATAATCAGTAAATGCTTTGCGAATGTCATTCTTGTTGTATCCCTCCTGTGTAAAGCCCCCTAACATGCCTCCCAATTGACTAGCAAGAGGATTTTTTGTTGAAATATCTTGAGGGGAATGTTGAGCAGCAAATGTAGAACCCTAAGCGTCCGGAGAAGGATGGGCAAAAGTCGGTGTAATAGTAGCAGGAACAATAGGTGGATGAGTGGTCTAAAAATCAACCAGAAAAGTAATACGGGTGTGAGTGAGAGTGTGTAAGGGAATGAGATAATATTGAGGATTTTTTTCCGATGATTGTGTATGGGTCTGTACATATATATATCAAATGTGTGAATGAATGTGTATATGTGTATCAAATGTGTACATATGTATCAAATATGTGTATAAACGTGTACATGTAACCAAGTGTACATGTAACCAACCTTCACTAAGGATTGTGACATCAGAGATTTATATTCTGGTTGGATACCATGAACATAGAAATAATTCTATGTCAAATTGGATCCAGATCTCTCAAACTGATCATGAATTTGCGTAAAATCTCGGTTTCCTTCTTTTCCGAAGCTGTTGTTATTTTACTCTCCCTTAGAGCGTCTCCAATGGAGCGCCAAAACTCCATTTTGGAGTGTTTTGGCGCTCCAATGGAGCGCCAAACATCCCGCTAAATTAACGGGATGCTACAGTGTTGCGCTAGAATTGGCGCAACACTGTAGCCATGGCGCAGTTTTTTTTTCTTTTTTTTCTAAACTTTATTCTTTTATTCAAATTTTCTTTTCTTTTTGCTTTTTTTTTCTAAACTTTATTCTTTTTGCTTTTATTTTTATATTTGTATTAATAATATATATTATTTTATATTAACTATTATAATGAAATTAGAGTATAAAATAATTATTAAAATAAAATTCAAAAAGAAATAAGAAAAACTACACCATTTAGATAAAAATTAGGACATAAAAATGTAATGCCTTTTATTTTTATTTTTTGCTGCAAGTGTGATGTTTGTTTTTTGTGATGTTAAATGTAATCTTTAGTTGAATTTATGAAAATAATATTTTAATTTGATTTAACATTTAATTTTTATATTTTTATTTTATTCATAAAATATATTATTATAATTAATTATATGTAATGTATTATATAATTACATAATTTGTTAAATATTTTAAATAGATAAAATGTTAAAAGATAAGAATAATAAAAGGAATATTCTTTTTGGTGTAAAATTTGGTGTAATTGGTTGGAGATGGAATAGTGATTTGGTGTAAAAACTATACCAACTTGATGTAAAAACTACACCATTTTGGGTTTTGTGGTTGGAGATGCTCTTATTGAACATTATCATATTAATTCTACTATGATAGGATCAGCTTCATTGCTAGCTTGCACATAACTGAAATAATTCTATGTCAAATTGAGTCTGTACATGTATATCAAATGTGTGTATGCGTGTGTATATGGGCATCGAACGTGTACATATGTATCAAATATGTGTATAAGCGTGTACATGTAACCAAGTGTATGAATGGGTGGAGCACGCGTGTATATGCGTGGATGGAGCACGCGTGTGGCTAGGTTGGAGCAATGCTTATTAGTTACATACACTTGTAAAAAGTTAAAAAGTTTATCAAAATGGGCCTGTTTACTGTTTTGTACACCTCTAATTAACACTATTAAATATCCTTTGAAACTAATTTCTAGCTCTCTAGGACCCAAATATCCAATCATAAGGTTTATCATTGAGGCTAACTAGCACATTGCTAGTTAGTTCATTAACCCATCTTTGTTTCAGGGACTTGTTAACAACATAGTAGAAGAGTTGCTATATATAACACAAACACAGGTGGATAAGCGTATCAATCTTATAGAAATATCCACCTTTTTAACTGTAAATTGTCTTCTATTCGCAATAGCTATCATAGCAAGAAAATTGGTGGCCTAAATATCTGCTTACCAAACGCTAAGACTGAACCATGTACAAAATCACCTAGCTTGTATCTTAAACTTCTCTGAAAGAATTTGAACCTGCACGATATCTGTATTAATTAAGGCTTCCTTTGACAAGCAAAATAGGAAAACGTAACTCTGATGTTATGCAAGGTTGAGAGAGCTGACACTGCTCAAATTTCAGTCCAAGCACGAAGAATAAAGTACCAATTCATGGAGAGAACGGTGCGTGAGGGAGCAGAAAAATGCTACTGATACAAACAGTAAGTGCCATTACAGTTGTTTGTTTCTGTAACTAGCTATTATCATCTCAAATCCTAGAAGCATGCCTTTGTTTTTATCTGACTTACTCATTAATCTCTATCCTGTAGTTTTTCTTGAGTCTGACTTGTTTAGAAGTGAATAAGAGGGAGGGTGGAAGTTCTCTTTTTAAATTGCCCTCTAATCATAATAATAATTGTTCTACCCTTTGAATTGCTGTTGTCTAAAAATTTATTTTTATTTTTTACTTTAATTTTTGGACATAAATTTAGGATATTCAAAAATATTGTTCTTCAGAAATGATCAAATCTTTTTAGGGTAAAAATCTGACTTGAGGACCTCCAATGACGCCGACGACCTTCAATAGCTTAGGAATCAAGTTTCGCCAAGGACTTAGGAATCACGGCGGAAAATAGGAGTGGTGGCGGCGGTGATCTCCGAGCGGCGAAAAAGAGGGGAGAGAGAAGCCCGGCTGCAGTTCATGGCAGCGAAGGCTAGGGTTTTTAGGGGAGAGAGGGGCGGCGGCGGTGATCTCCGAGCGGCGGTGGTGAGGATCTCTGAGCGGCGGTGAAGGTGTAGCTCAATGTAGGCGTCAAAAATTACCTATAGGGTCCCACATGTAGTTCGAGATGAAACGAAGACGATAAACATCATCATGAGATTATCCGATGCTAATACGAAATGACGAAACACATAAAGCAAGTCGGTGAAATGTACAAATCTGTAAAACGATGGAACAAGACCAAAACAAGACATAGTCGCTTGGAAATTGCATCAATGCGACCCTCCGGTGTGCGAGTTACATCAAAGTGACCTGCACCCGTGCGGGTCACGTTGATGTGACACACACCTGTGTGGGTCACCTTAATGTGACCCACACACCCGCGGGTCACCTTAATGTCACCCGCACACCCGCGGGTTACATTGAACTGACTCGCACCCCGGTTCCTGAAAATGCGTATTTCGATATTTTCTCTGGATTTGTTCGTTCCAGAGCCTCCCATCTAGTTAGATATCATTCCTAAATGTGTTTAGGCCGTTATTAATTGAAGATGATGCCAAATCACTTGTACTTATCTAAAAACACCGCAACTGAAGCCTATAAATACAAGCCTATGGTCCTATACACAGGGGATCTGAAATTCTGAAAAGAGGGCAAGGTTCTATCGGTCTAGAGTGTGAATCGCACAAATTTTAGAGGAGGGCTAGCAGATTTTGGTGAACTCCGGCATAAAGAAGGAGCGTTTCGAGAGATCTGAGGCTTGTTTCATCATTCCTTAAGATAAGAATTTGTACTGATCTCGAGAAGAGTAGTAATTTCACTTGGCTGAGATTATTTACTTCTGCGATTGTTTTCTTTGTGAAGCAAGAGCATTGATATTTTATTCTGATCAATCGGATCTGATTCGCGGTGGTCCACGGATAAACCCCGACACAGACAAAGATCTCACGCGAGCAGCGAGTGATAAACATCCTCTGCGTGTGTTTTAAAGAGATCTTATAAAAAGACTCATCTTTTGAATTCATTATAAACACCTGAAGTTACAATGAATTCCTCAAAGAAATCAACTTTCGATGCAAACACACTTGCGACCACAGTAGGAGCCAACAGCCTCTCTGTCGAGGCTATAGTGTCGTAATCAAAGATACTAATCCTGGTTGATACAGAGGTCAAGTACGAGTTCGACCAACAAAAATACAAGGAATACATGTCGTCTTCCTCCAGATCTGCCTCCCCTCGTAAGTCCAGGAGGATCTCTTCCTCCAGGAAGGTCTGCTAGTCTTCAGATCTGAAGATCCGGAGTGATGATCATCGTTCCATTGTTGCTACAGTTACGCCTTGCAACGCCCCTCCAGCATCCAATGAAGTTGGATATCTAGATTTGAACTCCTCCTCAATCAAGGAGTTGAGTGCTGAAGGCGTACCGATTCTGTGAAAGAGGGCTCGTCAAAGGCAACGCCAACGTCTCGCACATCAACTAGCCAAGGCCTTAGAGCTGGTTGACAAGATTCATTATAAGGTGGATCTAGAATTCAGGAAACGCCAAGCGTCTCAGCAGTGAGCAAATGGCTCTTCCTCCAAATCATCAACCAATGAATGAGTCCGCATCAAAAGGACCCATTCAAATCTCAAAGAGTGTATTTAGAAGTGTCGTGCACTACTCGTGCACATGCAGATTCTCGAGTAAGAGGCATAGAAATTGGAAAAGGAAGAGGTGGCCAAAAAACAACTAAAACTATACTAAGTATGGAGGCCTAAGTCCAAAATAGAGGCCGAGAAGACCGAAAACACAGATTACTTCAAGGTGACCTGGTCAGCCACGGGTCACCTCAAGGTGACCCACGTTGGAGCCGAGCCAATCAAGCTCTAGCGGTTATTTCTCTACTTTAGTTGAGTTCCACTCCTACCCCAGTTGATCATGTACCTCTAGTGAAGTCCCACGACAGCGTGGATCTCTCCCGATTTAAGATGAAGATGGCGGATCACCTTGGTCCTTTGCACGAGGATCGAGACAAAGCTCCGGTTAAAGAGTGTTTGAGTCCGGTAAACAAATCCTAAATGACTCTTCAGGCTAGGGGTCGTACGTGTCCTCTCAACAAGTTGAAGCCATCCCATATCGATTCAGGAGCCTGTTAAGATTCCACACTCGCAAGGAGGTGGATCTAAACGTGCGACTCCTAAGAATGCAAACAAGGCATTACATACCCGGAAGTAGACGTGTCTGTTACATGACAACATCATACCAGGGGAATCAAGTCAACAGCTGATAGGTTGCTCCGACCATAATGCCGACGAGTTGTACTATCAAGCTGGGGGTATGAATAAATCTCAAAAGAGAAGTATCCCAGGATCGGACTCTCACTGTCCTTGTGAGAGGTTAATTAGGGCAGTATCATCAGAGTGTAGCTTCCCCAAGATCGCTTCACGAAGGGTCTCGGTATTCGAAAGAATCTCCACTGAAGTATCCAAATCTAAATCAAAATGCTTCTACAAGAAGAAATCTGGTCATGATGATGAGCTTTCAGAATTTACCATCAATATGGCCGATAAAAGAAAATCAACAAGGCGTTACAGCCTTGACTCTTTCTCCGAGGCGTTTCAGCGCATCGCTTGGTTACGGTAAGGAACTAGATGACCTAGACGATCTAGACCAGATAGAGGATACTCCTCAAAGGATGAAATGTTAGACGCCAACTCTGCAATCGCTTTCGACAATTTGGTGTTCAGCATAAGGCAATCTCGTGAGATGTTCATGATTAATGCTGAACAAATGGCCAAAACCCTCGAAGACGCTCTGGCCAAGCAGAAATAGAATTTTAAATTTGAAATGAAAATGACTATGCAACGGATAAGGGAATTATATGATTAATAGGTTCAAGCCTTGTCAAATCAGATTGGTGAATCTAGCCATCGTAACACTACTAATCAAAAAGATAGTGACTCAAATGTGGATGAAAATCTCAACGCTAATATCCCTCATGTTGACCAAAATATTAGGGGTAGTCCCATCGAGGATGACAACGTTGGGGGTGCCCCAGTTGTTCCTCCTCAAAATCGCCCGAATGAAAATACGGGCGAGGATGAAAAAATAAAAGACCTGGAGTGCAAGATCAATACATTGATGTCCACTCAAGAGGTAAAGAAGACCGGTATTCCATGTCCCTACCCAAGGGAGTAGGAGTCAATCATATATCCGATGAAGTTCAATCTAATTAACTTCACGTCATTCGATAGAAAGGGCTCGCACACTCAACACCTAATTTACTTTAAGTCGTATCAAGGCATGATCTCTGGTAATGAACCCTTAATGGTCCGATCATTCGTTGGCACCCTTTGTGGAGCTACCTTCGATTGATACTGCCGTCTCAATCCAGGAAGTATCAACAGCTGGGATGACATGGAAAGCTCGTTCCTCAACAACTTTTTTGATGATGACACCGAAGTGTCGATCGGGGCTCTTTTGGACGAGAAGCAAAAGGATGGGGAGTCAGTTGACAGCTTTGTTAAACGCTTCCGCAACAAGACAACGAATTGTAGGGATCCTGTCATAGAGGAATTCATCTTGCAGACATGCCACAACAATCTCTCCATTGATGTGCTGGAAGCCCTAGGGGTCGTGTCATCCACAACATGGAAAGAATTAAAACTATGCGGGGAACAGGCCGAACGCTTTCTCAAAAGAAAAAAAAGCTTGAAAGAGGCTAACCGACGACTAACCTCCCGAACTAGAATTTTGCTTCTCGTGGTAAGAGAAAGGCACCGGTAGCAGCTGTTGACTCTAATCAGATGTCACAACAGCAACCTCAGAAGCAGTGAAGGACTCCGGATCCGAGACTCCAAAAAGAGTACTCCTTCAAGGATGAAGAGGTTCCAGCTATTTTTAAATATCTCCTTGAAAACAACAAAACCAAGCTGTCACCTATTACAAATCAGGAAGAAGCTAACAACACTTTAAATTCAAAGTATGGTGCGTACCATAGGAGGATCCTTCATCCCACCAAGGCTTGCTTTTCTCTTAAGAATAACATTCAAGCCTTGGTTAACGCTGGCATCATAATACCAAAATAAACCGATTGAGATTGGTATCCTCCGACTAGTATATGAGGCTAAACTACTCTCCATCGTCCAACTGGTATATGAGGCTAAACTGTTCTCCAGACTCTGACAAGTATAAGAGGATAAACTGCTTCTTCCTTTTCTCCAATAGGTATACAAGGTAAAACTTCTTCCCTTTGAAAGTACCCTAGAGGGGGGGGGGGGGAATAGGGTTATTGCTAATCTTATTAGATATTAATACCCATTAAAGTTAATTAACAAATATATCCTAACAATCTTGATATTCAATTTGATATATGCAAGGATATATGAATAAGAGTAAAAAAACACAAGTGATAGTACGCAAAAGACAAACGCAAACACAAGATATGATCACGGAGTTCGGTCGCCACGACCTACGTCTCTGCTCCTCACCTCGAGGAGATCTCCACTATCACAACTAGGTTTTCTACACTCACCCGAATAACATTTACACCTCACAATAAGGTTTTCTAGTTCACCGAAAACTTTACAACTTACACACTTATAATTACACTTCACACCCTCTAAGTGTTGGCCTAGCCCGTGTCACCTTTCTTAAGTGTTCGGAATTATCACCTCTTACTAGGCTTTACTACCGACCCTACTCCTCTTGGAACCGACTCTGTCTCTCACCACACACTTCTCTCGGTGTCCAAGTATAATACATTGTGCAACTCACAATTAAGCTCAATTACAATAAAATGTTCTCTACAATAGGTGAGAACTCAATGTAAGCTCAACAAATCATAATCCCACAACCCAATATATGATGTATGAAATGCTACA
>BQKN01000523.1:380661-391607 GCA_022839385.1 Asparagus kiusianus | reverse complement strand
GATTCCTCTAGCTCTAATTGATCATCATGGACAAGCCCTTGGTACCTCATTAGGAATAAACCCAAGGAACAACCCTTTGGTCGACTCCCACAGTCATCTCTTGGCCTTAGGGAAAAGAAAGCCCTAGTCAACTCTCAAGAATTCTAGGCATTTGAATCTTCAATCGATTTAAAAGCCCTTGGTACCTCTTCAGGTTAAACCTAATGCACAATGACTCCTCAGTCGGAAAGAAAGCCCTTGGCTCTTTATCAAGGTGAGCCCAAGGCATAACATATGATCGATTCCTTTGGCTATCATCGATCATTATAGACAAGCCCTTGGTACCTCATCAGTAATAAACCCAAGGCAGAACCCTTTGGCTGACTCCCACAGCCGTCTCTTAGCCTTAGAGGAAAGAAAGCCCTAGTCAACTCTCAAGAGTTCTAGGCATTCGACTCTTCAGTCGAATTGAAAGCCCTTGGTACCTCTTCAGGGTAAGCCCAAGGCATAACGACTTCTCAGTCGGAAAGAAAGCCTTTGGCTCTTTATCGAGGTAAGCCTAAGGTATAACATATGGTCGATTCCTCTGGCTCTCATCGATCATCATGGACAAGTCCTTGGTATCTTTTGAGGAATAAACCTAAGTCACAGCCTGTTGGCTGACTCTCACTGTCGTCTCTCAGCCTTAGAGGAAAGAATGCCCTAGTCAACTCTCAAGAGTTCTAGGCATTCGACTCTTTAGTCGAATTGAAAGCCCTTGGAATCTCTTCAAGGTAAACGTAAGGCACAACGACTCCTCAGTCGGAAAGAAAGCCCTTGGCTCTTTATCAAGGTAAGCGCAAGGCATAACATATGGTCGATTCCTTTGGCTCTCATCGATCATCATGGACAAGCCCTTGGTACCTCATTAGGAATAAACCTAAGGCATAACTCTTTGGTCAACTCCCATAGTCATCTCTCGGCCTTAAGGGAAATAAATCCCTAGCCAACTCTCAAGATTTCTAAGCATTTGATTGTTTTGTCGAATTGAAAGCTCTTGGTACCTCTTCAGGGTAAACCCAAGGCACAACGACTCCTCAGTCGGAAAGAAAGTCCTTGGCTCTTTATCAAGGCAAGCCCAAGGCATAACATATGGTCAATTCCTCTGGCTCTCATCGATCATCATGGATAAGCCCTTAGTACCTCATCAGGAATAATCCAAATGTATAACACTTTGGCCGACTCCCAAAGTCGTCTCTCAGCCTTAGGGCAAAGAAAGCCCTGGTCAACTCTTAAGAGTTCTAGGCATTCGACTCTTCAGTTGAATTGAAAGCCCTTAGTACCTCTTTAAGAAAAACCCAAGGCACAACGACTCCTCAGTCGGAAAGAAAGCCATTGGCTCTTTATTAAGGTAAGCCCAAGGCAAAACATATGGTCGATTCCACTGGCTCCCATCGATCATCATTGAAAAGCCCTTGGTACCTCATCAGGAATAAACCCACGGCACAACCCTTTAGTCGACTCCTATAGTCGTCTCTCAGCCTTAGTGGAAAGAAAGCCCTAGTCAACTCTCAAGAGTTCTAGGCATTCGACTCTTCAGTCGAATTGAAAGCCCTTGGTATCTCTTCTGGGTAAACCCAAGGCACAACGACTCCTCCGTCGAAAAGAAAGCCATTGGCTCTTTATTAAGGTAAGCCCAAGGAATAACATATGGAAGATTCCTCTGGCTCTCATCGTTCATCATGGACAATCCTTTGGTACCTCATCAGGAATAAACCCAAGGCACAACCCTTTGGTTGACTCTCATAATCGTCTCTCGGCCTTAGGGGAAAGAAAGCCCTAGTCAACTCTTAAGAGTTCTAGGCATTCGACTCTTCAGTTGAATTGAAAGCCCTTGCTATCTCTTCAGGTTAAACCCAATGCACAACGACTCATCAGTCGGAAAGAATGCCTTTGGCTCTTTATCAAGGTAAGCCCAAGGCATAACATATGATCAATTCCGTCGGCTCTCATCGATCATTATGGATAAGCCCTTGGTACCTCATCAGTAATAAAACCAAGGTACAGCCCTTTGGTCGACTCTTATAGTCATCTCTCGGCCTTAAGGGAAAGAAAGCCCTAGTCAACTCTCAAGAGTTATAGGCATTTGACACTTCAGTCAAATTAAAAGCCTTTGGTACCTCTTTACGGTAAACCCAAGGCACAACGACTTCTCAGTCAGAAAAAAGCCCTTGGCTCTTTATCAAGGTAAGCCCAAGGCATAACATATGGTCAATTCCTTCAGCTCTCATCGATCATCATGGACAAGCTCTTGGTACCTCATCAGGAATAAACCCAAGGCACAGCCCTTTTGTTGACTCCTACAGTCATCTCTCGGCCTTAGGGGAAAGAAAGCCCTAGTCAACTCTCAAGAGTTCTAGGCATTCGACTCTTTAGTTGAATTGAAAGCTCTTGGCATCTCTTCAGGGTAAACCTAAGGCACAATGACTCATCAGTCGGAAAGAAAGCCCTTGGCTATTTATCAAGATTAGCCCAAGACATAACATATGATTGATTCCTTTGGCTCTCATTGATCATCATGGAAATCCCTTGGTACCTTTTCAGGAATAAACCCAAGGCATAATCCTTTGGCTAACTCCCACAGTCATCTCTCGGCCTTAGGGGAAAGAAAGTCCTAGTCAACTCTCAAGAGTTCTAGGCATTCAACTCTTCAGTCAAATTGAAAGCTATTGGTACCTCCTCAGGGTAAACACAAGGCACAAGGACTCCTTAGTTGGAAAGAAAGTCCTTGGCTCTTTATCAAGGTAAGCCCTTGATACCACTTTAGGGTAAACCCAAGGCTAATGACTCCTCAGTTGAAAAAAAAGCTCTTAGTACCTCATCAGGAATAAACCTAAGGCACAACCTTTTGGATGACTCCCACAGACACTAGTCGACCATAAATGGGTTATGAAGACCTAGGCATCTTCGTAAGACCTAGACACCCAACCTCAGGGTTACCATTTTGCTAAAAAGGTACTCATAAACCTAAGGTATGAATATTAAATGTATAGCTAATCCTTAACTGTTCTAAAAATTTAAGTGGCCATCTGTCAAGTTTTGGTCAATTAAAGGCTCAACTAAAATAAGGCATCAAGTGTACTAGTTGTCATAAGTCCCCAGCACGGGTCAACACATTACAACTAACTCACTTTAGCCGACATCTCAAACAAAAGCAAAACTATAAAGCTAAAAGAATACAAACAATGAGGGCAATCTCAAGAATTAAGAAAAAAATTAAAAGTTTCATTCAATAAGAGTAAACATCGTTACAAAATTCTCTATAAAAAAAGAGAAGAAAAAGAAGAAATTAAAAAAATTGAAAGATGTAGGTCTTCAAAGCTCTTGACTAGACTCGGGAGTTAGACTTGGTGGACTCCTAGTGGCAGCAATTGTAGAAGATTCCCCAACGATCCCAACAACAGGCTCGACCTCATCCTCATTCACTGATAAATCCAATCTGCCTCTAATTTTCTCAACATCTTTTAACAAGTCGAGACAACAGGAGATGCAGGAAGGATAGAAGCAATCTGGAGTCGGATGAGAGTCATGAGGCACCAAGGAGGTGAAGTAATCAACGCTAGCTTTACATGCTAAGGCTACTTCGGCCTTCCCTATAGGGTCCTGATGCCAGTCTTCGACCACCTTCTTTTTATGCTGCTTCGCGTTCAAATGAGTGAGTCTGTCCTTCAATTTCTCAATAAGGTCCATGGACGCCTAAAGCTTTGATTGCAGCTCTTCAAAGTCCTCCCTCGTCTTTTTGAGAGACAGACGACTTAATCGAGCGTCTATCTCAGTCATTGTCCTGCGACGCTTCTCAAACTCAGCGTCTGCCTGTAGATAAACCATCTCCCTTTGAAGGTCCTTGATGATCCCCACCTGCTTGGAGAACTGGATTCGAAAGTTCTTAAGGAGCTCTTCCTTCTCATCTAGACTCCGGTGCCAGACATCTTCTTTATGAGTCAATTCGGCTTCCAAGACAGTGACTCTCTTCTCTGCCTCTTCCTTAGCCGACTTCTCCCTCACCAGTCCTCCTTGGCATTCTAGGTAATACTCAAGTCGGTGTGTGCCAACAAAGTCCCCCAAGCTAAGCAAGCTTGAAGAGATTGGTGTATGCCAACACTTGGCATATCCTCCAAAATCCTCCTGTCAGCAACATTCTTACTAGTCTGATGGAGTTTTAGCTCTCCCCTCGATGTCATCGTCCACCCTAATTGGCTCCTTGCCAGGATGACGAGACACCTCAGGGATAGTACTGGGGCCGATAGCATCCTCCTTGATCGCTAAAGCTGTTATCTCCCTGCCATGAGAAGACTCGTCTATCAGCCCCATATTTTCCAAGCTGTTAAGCTGAGTTACCAGCGGACCCGTTCTAACTGGTTAGGACTACAGGCATCCAAAATTGCCTATAGGTCCCTGCACACGGCTCGAGATAGAAAAGACGATGAATGTCACTACTCGAATCACAAAAGCTTATTTGATGATGACAAACACATGAAGTGAGTCGACGAACCATACGAAGCAACGAAACTTCGGAATAACGGGAATAAGACCTGATCGGGAGCCCCATGTTGTTTACGAAAGGCGGAGCACCCCTGGCGTTCCATTTACTCCACATGTAATTCAATCATGGGATCCTGTAGATCTCCTTGCCAACTTTCCAATGCATATTGGACCACGTAATTCCGAGTCCGGACGACGAATTTACGGTGGAAACGAACTCGACGAACCAAAACCGAAAAAAGCCAAATTGAGACACCCCGTGGTGTCTTGGCTTAGCCAAGACACTTGTAAATGTCTTGGCCAAGCCGAGACATTTCAAAGTGTCTCGGCTTGGCCGAGATACTTTTGAGTGTCTCGGCCAAGTCGAGACACTCTCAAGTGTCTTGGCTTGGCTAAGACACTCAGTAGTGTCTCTAATATATCAGAAGTGTCTCCAATACAAAAAAAAAAGCTGATTTTGGTTGTTTTCGACGGTGTCTCGATCGTTAACCGTCTGGATTTGTTCTAACTAATCTGATAATATGGTTAAGTGGTTTTTAACTGAAGATAAGAAGGAATCGACCGTTCTTATCCAAACACAAGGCTCCTGAAGCCTATAAATATAGCCCTAGGGCCTTCATTTTTTGAGATCTGAAATTCTCGAGCGTTGGCGAAGCCCTGCCGGATTGAGGACTAAAAAACTACAAATTTCAGAGAGGAGGAGGAGACTTCAGCGGATTCTTCGACATAAAGAAGAGGAGTTTGTCAGATCTGTAGCCCGGTTCGTCCCTTAAGATTACCCCGTTATGGTGATCTTAAGAAGAGCAATTATCTCGCTGTTGCTGAGATAAGCACTTCGTCTTCTTGATTCCTTCACGAATCGACAAAGCCCCAGATCTGATCTGATCATTTGGTGGTCCACGGATATCAACGTCCCCGTCACAGGCTAAGATCCCACACAAGCAGAAGACCGATAAACGATCTCTACGCTATTTGATGAGAATTGTATTTTCATTGTGTAAAAGTCTTATAAAAAGACTATCTTTTTGTATTTTTATTGTAACGACTGAAGGTGTAATGAGTACCTCAATGAACAAACCAATTTTTTATCCAAACAAGCTGGCTACCACAGTGGGAGCTAACAGCTTTGCTACCCGTTCTTACTGGTTGGGACCTTTAAACTAGTCCGATTGGGCATCACCTCTCGAATCTTGTCCTTCCCCTTAATTCCGAGACAATATTAGCTGCCTGAGGCATCAAGACAGCTACCTCCTCATTGCTAAAATCCCCCTTTGGCTTCTTATGGGGCCTAGCGGTGGAGCTCGCCCTCTCGATCCTAGTATTCCTCTTGTGATTTTCCGGTGACAGAGGAACTGGGCTCGCCCTTGCCTGGGAGCCAGTGGGAGGCAAGATCATGGACATGCCCGTCGTTTGGAGGAACACATCAAAAAATAGAGCATCGCTCTCTTGCGGCCCGTCATAAGAACAGATCTTTTCTAGATCCCTTATCTCAGAATTGCTAAGGGTAACTAGCCTCAAAACATCTTCATTCACTTCCGGCTAGTCCAAGCAGGCGAAGACGCTGTCACCACCATAGACCCACACGAATCGCTTCCTCTAGTCCTCATCCAACTCTAAAGAATCAGAAACACGATGAAACTCTCCATGGTAGTGGAAAGAATAATACGGGTCCTTTTCAACAGACCTCACGCTGATCAAATGACCAAGCAATCTCAAGCTTGGTTGGACTCAGACAAGGTGGCAAATAATGATGAAAGTCACTAGAACCCCCACTGCGTTTGGATAGAACTGGGAAGGGGAAGCCCTTAGAGTGGCGTGCACCTCCTTAATGAAAGGGTGTAAGGGCAGCCGTAAACCATGCTCTAAGTGGGCCAAGTATAGCAGCACTCAACCCTCGCTGGGCAGTGCACTGGCTCATTCATCTCTGGTGCCGCTAATGTGAGAGTCTAAGGAATATTATACTACAACCCCACCAGATCGTCCATATGGACCTTCGAGCGAAGAAGTAGAAGAATAGCGAGACTCTCCTCGCTACGACTAGAGTTTGAAACTTGAAAGGCCATGGAAGACTTGTTCCAGAAAAGCTTGGAGGAATATCAAAAAAAATTTAGAGCAAAAGTTCGTAAGAGAACTATCTTAGCATCAAGAAGCTATTTATAAGCTTTCAAGGAAGAGTAAAGAGGAATGTCAAAAGATGCTGTGATTTTCAAAGCGACCAGGCCAGATCTACTTTGAAATCTAAAGCTGTTTACTCAAAACATGAAGTGTCACCCTCATTTAATGCCCCACATCCTAATACTCGAAAAGTGGAAGATCCCTCCTTAATATCCATGACGCTTCATCTCCTAAAAAGACAATTCAGATCTTTTGATGATGTCAGTCACGAATAGTGGAGTTAACAATGGGTGCCCAACAATGACAAGTCACGTCTCTATGATCGAGACCTCTCAGTTTCTCATCCTTAACAGGCCTGTATTAATCAGAGCATATCTTATTTCTCTCGAAGTCGACTAAAAGCCAACTCTGAGTGAAAGGATCCAACTGTTATGGTGTTCACTCACCTAAGATACAGTATTTATAAAATAATGAAAGAGAGCCCTAGTCAACTCTCAAGGGTTCTAGGCATTCTACTCCTCAGCCGAATTTCAAGTCCTTAGTACCTTATCAGAAATAAACCTAAAGCACAATCACAGATACCTCGGCTCCACCGACGTATCAAGCTGACACTCTGTTATCAACATGAAAAGCGATATAAATCGACACGAGAGATCCTGACCTCCCAGACGAGTCAAAATCTTTATATCGACTCAAAAGACAGTTATGAACTAAGACAAGATGACATTCCAACCAGTCGAACAGACCGATACTCCTAGGTTGACGTGAAAGGCGATGTCAGTCGACCCTATCATCGAAAATGACCCAACTTAGGGCACTTGATCACTCGCGAGGCATTTCTTAGAAACGACTGGAAGGATATTCCCTACTATCAACTAAGTTGAGAAATTAGCCCTAGCCTCAAGCCTCTGTTGGCCTTTTTGTTTTGATGATATTTTAACAAATAATTTACTACTAATATTGTTTGTTTAGTATTTGTGTTTTCTCATTTATTATAGACAAACAATATGATGGTGGATGGATGGACTAGAGCTTTCACGATCATATCCATTGGCGGATGGAAGAAAATATTGGTGTGAAGCTATGCATTCAAGTCAAGATCCAAGATCAAGCTTCATCCGTAAGTTTACGAAGACGAGCATATTGAAGATTCCAAGCTTGGATAAATAGTTTAGGGTTTATACTTGTGTATTAATACTTAGATCTCAATATCACACACACACATTTGGTTTTATTTATCACTATTTTGGATTATAGACTTAATGACATTATTTTATATCTTTTATCAAGTCTATAAATCTATTGGAAAGGTTTGAAAACTTTGTTTAAACTCATTTTGTCAAAATCAAGCTTTTACAAGTTCGTACTTATGTGATTTTGCAAAATGATGAGATTTTACAATTGGGGAATACAATTTGGAAAATTATTTTTTGTAACATGTTCAAAATCATATTTACAAACATTTTCCAAAGTTTTATTAAGTTTTAAATTGATTTGTTATGGTTAATTGAATTTACAAAATCAAGTTTTTGTTCGTGTATGTTTAAAGTTCATGTGCATGCATGTTTTTACAAAACATATGAGTTTTCACAAACAGGAAATGCAATTTAAAAAATTATTTTTCTAACATGTTTATTACATGTTTATAACCATTTCTCAAAATTTTATCTTTTTTAGAGTTGATTTAAGGTGTCAAATTGATTTTACAAAATCATGTATATCAGCAGTTTTTTAGAAACTGTAATATCTATGTTCAAATAATTATTTCTCACAAATGTGAAGTGATATTTAAGAAATATTTCTCTAACATATGTTTCTACACGTTTAGGTACTTCTATCAAAATTTCATGATTTTTGGAGTTGATTTACAATTTTTAATTGATTTTACAAAGATAGATACGCAAAATTCCAGAATCTGCCAAAATCTGGAAATGTCTGTCGATGTTATCAGTCGATCGATAGATTCTATCAGTCGATTGATGACCTCTTTTCAGCTTATAATGGCTAGTTTTCCAAATTTGATATTTTTTTTTATCTTTTTGCTTGTTTTCTCTTGGTTTTTGGGGTTGTTTCATGAGCCTATATATACCCCATGCCCTCATACTTCTAAGATATCTAAGAAAGAGCTTTACAAAAGTTTTACAAGTGTTTAAGTGTGTTTAAGTTTGTTTACAAGTTTGTTTTGTGAAGAAAGTTTCACAAGAGCAAGAGGAGATCATCCATTCCTTATTTGGGCTTCAACTTCATCTCTCCTACTCTTGTTATATAGAGAAGTTTTTCTAAACTCTATTTCTAGCTATTTATTGTTTTGATTATAATTTCCATTAGCTAGAATTACATTGAGTTTAGTTTTGATTTATCTCTTTGTTTACACATACACAACCATTGAGCTTATTGTATTTGTATACATTGTATAAACAGGGTTGTGGGTTTGTGTGACTTAGAGAGTGAGATTTCGTTGTGTTCTCATCCATATAAGAGAACAAATTATTGTATAGAGCTTTTATTATGAGATACACTTTGTAATAACACTTGTACACCGAGAGGAGTGTGTGGTGAGAGACGGGGTCATCCTAAGAGGAGTGGGATAGGTGGTAATGCCAAGAGGTAGGTTGTAATTCCTAACACTTGAGGGAGATACGGGCTAGAGACCAATACTTAGAGGGTGTAAAGTGAGATTGCAAGAGTGTAAGATTGTAAAATTTTTAGTGAACTAAAAAACTGAGTGTGAGGTGTAAACGTTATTCGGGTGAGCGTAGAAAACCCGGTTGTGATAGTGGATTTCTCTCCGGGAGTGGGGAGTGGAGACTTAGGTCGGAAGGACCAAACTCTGTGATCATCTTTGTGTGTTTATGGTGGTTTATTTGCGCACTATCACTCTTATTTGTTTTTGTTTATTTCACCCTTGTTTATATTGCTTATCCTTGAATATATCTTGTAGTCTATCATATTTGCTAGGATAACTTATTAATTAGTTTTAATTGGCATAAAATAGGATTAGATTAGCATAAACCATATTCACCCCCCTCTAGGGTGCTTTCAGCCTCTCCCCCAGAGCATATGTCAACTTCTCAGTCCACCTCAGACAAGCCTCATCCAAACTCTAACCTGATAGGTCTCTGTGACTTGTCAGCTTAAATCACTTCCCAAAAATACGGAAACATCATCTCCCATGCTGAAGAGACTTCCCCTCTGGTCGCAAGCCGATATCTATAAAATGAGGGACGACTAAGTATGCCCACATGACTTCTGCCACACTCACAAGTCACTTCCCGAACATCGCGGGGACACAATCACCCATGCTGAAATAACTTCCCCTCCAGTCGCAAGCCGACACCTGTAGAGCGAGGGATGACTCACCTTCCAACTCACCTTTTATCATCGCTATTCTGTATGGTCGAAATAACCAGTCTGCCTGGGATATCCGCTCTATATATGGAGGCTGTTCACCATCAGAAAGGCGAACCGAGAAATCTAAGGAAAGGTAACCTAATCTAACCCAAAAAAAAGGACTCTTGAAGAAATTTAAGTCTTCCTCCTAATCAACAGTGAGAGATGATCATCTCTAATGCACATAGCATAAGAACATACAGTTCTAAACTCCGTTCGAGCTTAAATTCATCAACTAACTTGATCGTCGGAGGTACCATAGGGGAACTAGTCCCTACCCTCTTACGGGTTTGTTCTTATGGTCTTTGCAGTGGATCTTAGTTCAAGAACCAGGCATAAAGTTGAAGAAGGGAGCGGACCCTCCATCATCCTTCACCACCCCACAACCATCCTCTTCTAAATTAATTGACTGTTTGATATGGAGCATCAACAAACTACATGTCCTGTTATATTTCTAAATCTGAATTGTGACATTCTAGACTAAGACATGCTAGTATTTTAAAAATAAAAGAAACTATCAAAATGAATTTATTGCTTGCACTATATAATTGCAATTGTCACCATATGGACATTGTTTAACCAGTAAAATAACTAGGAAACCTTTATTTGGTGGACAGAGACAAAGAACTTTAAGGTCGATACACTCAAGCATTTTTGGTCCTCTAAGTATCAAAACTCATAGCAATAACGAATATTTTATTACTTTTATCGTTGATTATTCTAAGTTTACATACGTCTATCTTATATCTAGAAAATTGAAAGTTTTTGACTACTTTAAGAGATATAAGACAAAAGTTGAAAACCAACTTGGAAGGAAAATTAAAATTTTGAGAACTGATATTTTGAGAATTGATAGAGGTGAGGAATATAACCCTAAAGAATTTAAGAGTTATTATAATCAGTACGAAATTAAAAGACAGACAACAATGCAGTATACACCA
>BQKN01000523.1:360111-380651 GCA_022839385.1 Asparagus kiusianus | reverse complement strand
TTTTTGGGGAGAAGCATTTTTAACTGTAAACTATATTTTAAATAGAATTCTTATCAATTTAGTTGTATCTATACCTTATGAGTTATGGAATGGGAGGAAACCTAATCTGAGTCATCTCAGAAAGTAGGGAACTATAGTCCATGTTCTCATTCTATACGAACTTAGAGATAAGTTGGATTTTAAAAAAATAAAATATAGATTTATAGGGTATTTAGAAAATTCAAAAGGTTATAAGTTCTTTAATAAAGAAAAATGGGTCATTAAAAGCAGCGATGCTTCATTTCTAGAGAATCTGGAGGAAGAGAAACAAGTTCAAGAGGAAATAGAACTTCTAGCTATAATAGATGATGATTATTACGATGTTGTTCCCACTAATGATCCATATATTGTGATTGAACCTAACCTTAAAAATAATGAAATACTTATGAAAAATGATGTACCTCATCAACCAGTTTAGGCAATTAAAAGCCAAGAACACAACCTTCATTGATGGATGATTACTATTTGTATTCATGTGAGCCATCTTGTTTCTCTGTAGATACAAATATATAAGAACAAGATCCCTTAATATTCTCTGATGCGATGAAATTGCTTGAATCAGCTTTATGGCTAAAATCCATGAGAGAAGAACTTGATTCTATAGAAAAAAATAAGATATGTGAGTTATGTGATCTACCAAAAAAATAGAAAAGCCATAGGATCTAAATAGAAGCTTAAAAAGAAATATCGGTTGATGGATCTATTGATAAATCTATTGATAAATTCAAAGTATGGTTAGTTACCAATGGTTACAACCTGAAGGCAGTAATAGATTTTCAGGAGACGTATTCTCCTGTAACTAAATTTGCATCTATTATTTTGGCTATTGCTGCATATCTTGATTTGGAGTTATTCTAAATGGACGTTAAAACTACATTCTTTAATGAAGAGTTGAAGGAAGCGATATATATGCAACAACCTAAAGGTTTTTAGGTGAAAGGACATGAATATAAATTTTACAAATTAATGAAATCCCTATACGATTTAAAACAATCTTCTAGACAGTGGTATCTCAAATTTTATGACGCAGTCACCAAACTTAATTTTATTCAAAATAAATTAGATAATTATGTATATATCTTAAAAAGTGGGAGCAAATTTACTATATTACCTTAATATATGGATGATATATTGCTTGCCGGAAATAACATAGAAATGTTGAATAAAATCAAAACTGATTTTAGTAAAAACTTTGAGATGAAAGACATGAGAGATGCATCATATATTCTTGGAATTCAAATCAAGATAGAAAGTCTAGAATGCTAAGTTTAAATCGAGAATAATATTTAAGATCAGTTCTTAAAAGGTTCGGAATAAAGAATTCCAATCCGGCACTAATTCCGTTGGTCATGGGAAAGAGTTATGTAAAGAGAGAAGCCTTGGAGAGGAGCAAAACCCATTAGATGTTCCTTATTCCTAAGCAATTGGAAGCTTGATGTATGCAATGTTATGCACCAGACATGATTTACCTTATGTTGTAAGTCTAGTCAGTCAATATCAAAGTAATCTAAGATCAGCACATTGGAAAACTATTAAAAGGATTATGAAGTATATTAGAGGTACATTGACTCATAGATTTATTTATCAAGCCAATTCGTTTGATCTCCTTAGTAACTCTGATGCTGATTTCGAAGGAGATAAAGATGATGGAAACTCCACTTTAGGACACTTGTTCATCTTTGGAGGAGAAGCTATTTCTTAGAGTAGCAAGAAACAATGGTGTGTTACTAGATATACACAAGAAGCTGAATATGTTGCTTACAGTATGACAACTACACATGCTGTTTGGATAAGACGTTTTTTGATTGATCTAGAACTCAATTTGTCAGAAGGACCTGTTGATATTTATTGTGATAATCAAGTAGCGATTAGCTTGAACAATAGTGGCACGAATAGTTCCAAAGGAAAACACATTGAGATCCAGTATCACTATATTCAAGATATTGTAGAAAATGGAGAAGTTAGAGTGACTTATATCTCTACCACAGATATGATTGTTGATCCTTTGATAAGAGGAATACCAACAGAATTCTTTATCAAACATGTAAGTTTGATGAGACTTAGGAATAGATAAGTCTAAGTAAAATTTTATGAATAATAAAATAAGAGTTACTCTCCATGAATAGTGGGAGTAATGGTAGGAAGAAACATCTGATCTCACTGATAGTGGAAGGCATATCACTTGGTTTAATTTGGCTAAGTGGAAGATGTTAACAAATCACCTAACTTAGCCTCAACAACTAAGATTTTCATGGGATTAAGATAGTAGGTATAATGGGTTAGAAGAATATAGAGAATATCTGGGACAGTTCCTAAAGAGGTGGACAGGAGTTGAGGAAAAGCCTCTATATAAAAAGTGAAAATTATTCTTTGAAAATATACTAAAAGAAAAAAGCTCATGGAAGCCCTCTTAAATTTTCTTCTTCTCTCAGTTTCTTTGTTCCTTTGTTCTTTAGATTGAACCACGGTACCCAATGATGGTCTCTAACTTGGCCTGGTTAGGTCACTTTTTCTATCTAGTTCGATTTTGTGATGGGTTTGCAGCAAGCTACCCAAAACTAGATTTGATTCGGATCAATTTGTAGTCACAAACCTCGGTCAAAAGATTAGTGGGCTAGCTGAAAAAGCCCACAGTAGGCTAGTGATTTTCAGACCCAACGTGATAAAGCCTTGGCTTGAGCTGGGTCTGCCTTTGTCGGCTGAGGCATGGTTTTAAGGAGGGCTGTGAGGTGATATGAAGGAAGGGACAAAACAAAATAACTACAAACAGATTTAGATAGAGTATCTATTCAAATTGGAGAGCACAAGAAAATGGACAAATGAAAGAGAAATATTCGTCTCCTCTCGATCCCGTCGAAGCACAGTAGAACTCCATTCTCCACCTCGTTGAACCTCCATCCCTTCACTCCTATTATCTCTATCAAGACGATATCAAATTCCCACTTGTAATCCCCAATCTGGACCAACTAATCAAAGGGTTTTGCTATTTGTCATGCGAGATTGGCTGCGCGCCCATCACGCGTGACAAAAAAAATTTTGCTAATCAAAAGCATTAATACTATAGATACTTTGAAGGATAAATTACACTAAACCTCCAAAAACTTTTACCATTTTGCATTAAATTCTCAATAACTTTCAAAATCACACGACCTGTCAATTTTTGCAAAAGACCCTCAAAGTTAACACTGGTACACCTAACGTGGCATGTTGAACTCACATGGCTTAAAAAGACCAAAATACCCCTTAAATTAAAAAAACCCTTTATGGATTTTTTTTTATTGTCAATCCTAGAACAAAAATCTCTTTTTTTTATCACTCGCTCTCCTCATGCTCGTGTGGGATTGGGGTCGTGAACCTTAAATTTTTTATTTTTCCTTCTGCTGAAACTGTCCTTCAAAACATGGTACATTGTTTGTAGCTCTAATTCACGGGGATTATTAAAAAAAATGCAAAAGCCTATTAGTTTTTTCAAATATTATTTATAGACCTACGAGTACATTTTTTTCCTCTTTAAACCTTTTTGGACAATCCTTACAATTGTGAAACTTTTGACTTTGGCTTGATTAATTTACAAGAAATCACTTAAGAAGCATTTAAAGAGTTTTTCTTCTGTCTTAAGTTCATGTAAGATTCCTTTTTATTTTGACTTAGATTATCAAATCTCGATCCTCTTTCATTTGTACTTTAATTCTAATTGAAATCATGTTTTTCTGGTCAAGCTCAATACTTAAAACCACGTATCTTGGTGAAAAGTCTCCTCTGAATAGTAACTTCAAGTTTAATATCCAACACTCTTTGCATTGGACAGTCTTAATGTGTCAATATTTATCAATTCATTTGCTATTTTCCTTCTTACTAGGTGTAATAGTGCTATTAGCAAGAGCTGAGATGGTATATAATGGTGTAATCCGAACGAGATGAGATAGAGGGAAGGGTCTCTTTTGTCATTAGTTTTAGAACCAATTTCACTAGTTGTAGGCTGTCAAAAAATTACTGTAGATAGTTGATTCCCATTAAGCACTGATAATGAATGTTACAATTCGATGACTTCTAGAAGGTTACAATTTAAACATTTTCACAAAAATCGACGAATGTTATAATTCAACGACGTTCACAACAATCGATGAAAGTTCTTGAAAGACCTTTTTGCCACTAGGAAAGAACCCTAGAGGGAGGGGGTGAATAGGATTTATGCTAATCTAATACGATTTAATGCTAATTAAAACTAATTAACGAATATCCTAGCAAATAAGATATGCAATGAATTATTAGTAAGGATAAGTAATATAAACAAGGGTAAATAAAATAGTGGACAATATAAACAAAGAGGCAATGGCTAAATAAGATGAACAAAAAGAGTACGCCAATACAAACTCAAACAAGCAATATGAATATAGAGTTCGGACCTTCCGTCCTACGTCTCCGCTCCCCACTTCCGAGAAGAAATTCACTATCACACCGAGTTTTCAATACTCACCCGAAAACGTTTATACCATACAACATCGGTTTTCAACGCTCACCAATCAACGTTCACAATCACTTATAATGTAACTACACAACTACCATCTCAAGTGTTGGCCTCTCACATGTCTTCCTCAAATACTCGGAATTACTACCTCTCACTAGGCTTTACTACCGATGCCACTCCTATTAGGACCGACCACGTCTCTCACCTCTACACTCCTCTTAGTGTACTTGTGTAATACAAAGTGATTCTCATAATAAGGATCAAATACAAATAATTTGTTCTCTACAAAAGATGAGAACACAATGTAGGCTCACTCTCTAAGTCACAAACCCACAATCCCAAATAATACTTTGTATGCAAATACAATAAGCTCAATAGGTTGTGTGTGAACAAAGAGCATAATCAAAATAAATCTAAACTCAATATAAATCTAGTTTAAAAAATGATGATCAAACAATTATATATAAATATAAAACTAGATTGAGTTTAGAAACACTTCTCTAAAGAAAACAAGAGAGAGAGAGAGAGAGATGAGTTGAATGCCCAAACACAAATGATGATCTCCTCAAGCTCTTGTGAAAATTTCTTCACAAACTAACTTGTAAACAAACTTTGCAACCCTTAAACTCTTTTAAAAACTTTCTTAAACCTGTTTAGAAATTCTCTTTGATGGATTATAAGTGTTGAGGGATGATAGGGTATATATGGGAAACCCCAAAGCCAAGAAAAACACAAGAAAAATGCCAAAAACACCATAAAATGACAAATCTAGGAAACTAGCTATTATAGGCTGAAAACATGTCATCAGTCGACTGATGAAGTCGATCGTTGAACAGTTTTGGCAGATTCTGGTATTTTACGTATCTGAATTTATGAAATCAATTAAAAATAGTAAATCAACTCTAAAAATCATAACATTTCGAGAGAAGGTTCTTAACATATATATGAATATGTTAGAGAAATAATTTCTGTAATATCACGTCCCATTTGTGAGAAATAAATATTTGAACATAGATATTACAGATTCTAAAAACGGCTAAAACATATGATTTTGTAAAATCAATTTAGTAAAGTAAATCAGTTCCAAAAATAATAAAATTTTGGAAAATGATTATAAACATGTAATAGAACATGTTAGAAAAAGAAATTTTCAAATTTTATTTCCCATTTGTGAAATATCATTTATTTTATAAACCATTCAAAAAAGCAAAAACGTTAAATACTCGATTTTGACAAAAACAATTTCAAGCAAGTTTGCAAATCCTTTTGAATGGATTAATAGACTTAGGAAAATATGTAAGATAATTATATTTAGTCTATAATCCAAAAACATGATATTTTCACAAAAACGATGTCTAATGAGATAAATCCATAATTTGTGTGTACGTGTATGAAATGAGCTTAAAGTATCTACACACATAGTATAAACCCTAAACTAATTTACCCAAGCTTGATTGATCTTCAATGAGCTTGTCTTGGATGCGGATGAAGCTTGATCTTGAATTTTATTTTGAATTGCATATGGCTTCATACCAATATTCCTTCCATCCTCCAATGGATATGATCGTGAAAGCTCAATGACATCCAACCTCCGACGTATTATTTATCTAGAATAAATAAGAAAACACAAGCACTAGATAAACAATATTAGCTATAAATTGTTTTTTAAAAGATCATCAAAATAAAAAGGCCAACAATCTCTTTCTTTTTGATGATGACAAACAATTTACACAAGGAGTATATAAAATATATAATAAAGCATAATACTCATAAATATAAACATACTCACATATTTCTTCCCCTTTGGTAACATAAAAAATAAGGATATAAAAGAAATAGGAAAGCGAGAGCTCCCCCTACCTATGAGCATAGTGAGTATAAAAACAAATAATAAGGAATAAATCCCCCTATCAAAATAGCTTAATGAATGTACGAAATGAAGTACTAGGCAAACATGTGAGTAAGCATAGATGAGAAACATGCTAAATATCACTCACATACAACAACACCATGAGAACACATATAGATATATCAGTAAAAAAATGTGTCTCAATACATAAACATAAAAACAATGTATAAATAGATTTATAAAATCAAAAGGAAAAAAACATGAGAATCATGAAAAAGTTTTCAACTGAAAACAAATCAGACAAATGAATTCATAAATCAAATTAAATCACATAATAACATAAAACCAAACCATCATCGATTTTTAAAAAGCAAGAAAGGCAACCATATCAAGCACTTGATCTTGTAATAACCCATATAAATATTTTTAGCACCCGATAAACAAGATTTGGGAATAAACACCCAATAAACCCGGGGGTTGCTCAAACACAAACCTCTCATGACAATCAAAACCAAAAATCATGAAAACAAAAGAATTTACCAAAAAATTGTTTTCATATTCAAAAACTTCAAAAATGTGTTTTTTAAAACAAAGACATAAAAAATAAAAATATTAAAAATCTTGGTTTTAAAAGGATTTTAGCACCCAAGCATTCTTGGTGTCGAAAGATTTAGGGACATGACCGCTATCATTCAAGCTCAAAGTCCTAGGGTTATGAATCCTCTTGGGCACAATTGATGCACGAACACGGTCAAAATAAAAATTGTGTAAATGACCCTTCCGGTTGTAATAAGTATAATGAAATGGTTGAAATTGTTTGTGTTGATCAAACGGTAGTGCACGAGAGTCATTTGCAAAAATAGGTTGTTCTTTAAAATAATTTTGCAAATGAGAAACACTTCTCAAATCAAGACAAAATTTGGCCAAATGACCAAATCTACTATATTAATCGCATCTATACACATGAGCATGTTTATGATGATCTATATGTGTATGTACATATGAATGTGATGATGAAGCTTGATGAGATGCATAAACATGATTGGGCTTGATGGGTTTTCGTGCATTATAACAAAATTTAAGCAAATGGCCACTTCGCCTGCAAATTGAATACTTGTAAAATTTTGTTATACATGTGTGTATAGGTGTGTAGGTTTCTTGGAAGAATTAACATGCGATTTTGCACAAAAATCCATAAGCTTTTTATTATTTACCACACATGTTTTTAAGGTTGAATCTAAAGAAGATATGTGATGTTTAACTACACTCAACTCATCATTTTGAATACATGTATAGGAAATAGAAGTAGATGAAACCTAATCATTTTTAAATAAATTAAACTCATTTCTAATTATTTCTACTTCTAACATGGCATTGTCTTTTTCATGAGTTAAAATAGCAACATTTGAAATTAAAGAATCATGATCCAATTTAAATTTTTTATTGTTTTCTTTTAGAATCACATTCTCTTTAGCAATAGTATCAAACTTAGAAGATAATAACTCATGATCGGATTTTAACTCTACATGCTTGCTTTTTAAATCAACAAAATTGTGATGTAATTTCTTATAGGCATTCATTAATTTTTTATATATACATGCAATATCATAAATGGATAATCTATTATCGGATTCCGAGTTGCTTACCACACTAGGGTTATCTCCTAGTGACCGTGTACATGATGCTCCATTATCACTTGAAGTCGATTCCGCCACAACGCGTCGAATCACCTCCAAGTCTCCTTGATGTGCTTCAAAAAGTTTTCATATATTATAATCACTATCAAAATGAGCAAGTTCATTAGAAATACATAGTTCAAAAGCATTATGCAAGAATTCTAACACTAACTTGTTCATTGTAAACATATTTCTATCATGATTGCTCCACTTGGATTTTTTCAAAGTGGGCACAATGTAAGCACAATCAATAATATCCCATAAATTGATATTTTTAGATTTAACAAATATTTTAAATCTAAAGCACCAATGAGCATAAGGAAAATTTTTGTATTTATGAGCAATATTAACATCATAGCCTAAACACGGTGCAACATGCATATCCATAATTAAAATTATATGCAAACAAGAAAAATACAATAAAAAGTAGATTAACACAATAAGATAACTTGGATCTTTAACTCAAGGTTATTAGACCTTAAATCAAAGAGCACCAAGCTCTGATACCAATTGAAAGACCCTATTGCCACTAGGAAAGAACTCTAGAGGGGGGTGAGTAGGGTTTATGCTAATCTAATCTGATTTAATACCAATTAAAACTAATTAACGAATATCCTAGCAAATAAAATATGCAATGAATTATTAGCAAGGATAAGTAATATAAATAAGGGTAAAAAAATAGTGGATAATATAAACAAAGAGACAATGGCTAAATAAGATGAACAAAAGGAGTGCGTCAATGCAAACTTAAACAAGCAATATGATCACGGAGTTTGGACCTTTCGTCCTACGTCTCCGCTCCCCACTTGCAGAGAGAAATCCACTATCACATCGGGTTTTCAACGCTCACCCGAAAACGTTTACACCACACAATATCGATTTTTAACGCTCAACGATCAACGTTCACAATCACTTACTATGTAACTACACAACTACCACCTTAAGTGTTAACCTCTCACGTGTCTCCCTCAAGTGCTCGGAATTGCTACCTCTCATTAGGATTTACTACCGATGCCACTCCTCTTGGGACCGACCACGTCTCTCACCTCTACACTGCATATGGTGTACTTGTGTAATACAAAATGATTCTCACAATAAGACTCAAATACAAATAATTTGTTCTCTACAAAAGATGAGAACACAATGTAGACTCACTCTCTAAGTCACCAACCAACAACTCCAAATAATACCATGTATGCAAATATAATAAGCTCAATCGCTTGTGTGTGAACAAAGTGTATAATCAAAATAAATCTAAACTCAATATAAATCTAGCTTAAAAATGATAATCAAACAATTATATATAAATGTAAAACTAGATTGAGTTTAGAAATACTTCTCCAAATATGACGAGAGAGAGAGAGAGAGAGAGAGAGAGAGAGAGAGATGAATTGAATGCCCAAACACAAATGGTGATCAACTCAAGCTCTTGTGAAAATTTCTTCACAAACAAACTTGTAAGCAAACTTTGAAACTCTTAAACTCTTTTAGAAACTTTCTTAAACTTGTTTAGAAATTCTCTTGGATGGATTATAAGTGTTGAGGGATGATGGGGTATATATAGGAAACCCTAAAGCCAAGAAAAACCCAAGAAAAATGCCAAAAATACCATAAAATGACAAATCTAGAAAACTAGTCGTTATAGGCTGAAAACATGTCATCAGTTGACTGATGAAGTCGAATGTTGAACAGTTTTGGCAGATTCTGGTATTTTACATATCTAAATTTCTAAAATCAATTAAAAATAGTAAATCCCTCTAAAAATCATGAACATTTGAGGGAAGGTTCTAAACATGTATATGAACATTTTAGAGAAATAATTTATGAAATATCATTTTCCATTTGTGAGAAATAAATGTTTGAACACAAATATGACAGATTCTAAAAACTGCTAAAATATCCGATTTGTAAAATCAACTCAGTATAGTAAATCAGCTCCAAAGATGATAAAATTTTGGAAAATGATTATAAACATGTAATAGAATATGTTAGAAAAATAATTTTCAAATTGTATTTCCCATTTGTGATATATCATTTATTTTGTAAACCGTTCAAAAATGCAAAAACGTTAAATACTTGATTTTGACAAAAACAATTTCAAACAAGATTGCAAATCCTTTTGAATGGATTAATAGACTTAGGAAAACATGTAAGATAGTTATATTTAGTCTATAATCCAAAAACATGATATTTTCATAAAACATTGTGTAATGAGATAAATCCACAATTTGTGTGTATGTGTATGAAATGAGCTTAAAGTATCTACACACATAGTATAAACCCTAAACTAATTTATCCAAACTTGATTGATCTTCAATGAGCTTTTCTTGGATGCAGATAAAGCTTGATCTTAAATTTAACTTTGAATTGCAAATGGCTTCATACCAATATTCCTTCCATCCTCCAATAGATATGATCGTGAAAGCTCAATGCCATCCAACCTCCGATGCATTATTTATCTAGAATAAATTAGAAAACACAAACACTAGACAAACAATATTAGTTATAAATTATTTGTTAAAACATCATTAAAATAAAAAGGCCAACAGTTCTGATTCGACATCCTTCACAATCATCAACAAGAGTTATAACTAAGGACTCTCATATTTCAAGGAGCTAAGATGAAGATTACAAGACGATAATCTTTACAACACTTCCACAAAAAAAAAGACTACAAGTTGACGGTCTCTTCAACTCAAGACGCCGAGTTCATCTTTTCATCCTAAGAACGAGACAGGATCTCACATCTGCATTCCAAGAACAAAACACAGGGTTCACCAATGTGTCTTCAGCCCCAGACACTGAGTTCATTCCCAGAACGCGAATTTCTCGTTTGACTCGTTCAAACACGAGCTGGACAGTTCCAAAACCATTTTCCATAATTTAAGGGGGATTACACCCCACTGAGGATCAATTTTAGGGGCTAGTTAAACACCTTAATCTCCTATAAATAGCTAAAAATCAGCTTAAATCGGATCTTCTAGCAGATCATTTTGGGGTATCGAAATTATTAAGGCTTGGAGGTTTTGGATCTTGGAGAGTTTGGAGCATCATCAAGAACTGTTCTTGGAGCCTTTGCCTTGGCTTGTGAACCATTTCAGTTAGATCAAAAAATATTAATTTCCTTTCTCAAATTAACTCTTCACTGAGTTCTTAAACTCGTTCAGAGTTCTCAAACTCGTTAAGAGTTTAAAACTTGCATTACAAGTTCTTCCCATCAAGAGGAATCAACCAAGTTCCACGAAGCGAAGTGTTCGGATCGTCAACGGGATACAAGATTCAAGCTCCCATCGACACCAAGAAGAAACCAGGATTTAACAAAGGGGAGGATCTCCGTCGATTCATTCTCTCTTTTGTAAATCGGGAAATCAATAAAGAAAAGTTGTTATTTCTTTTTCTTAGCCAGTTAAGGAGAGATTATTATGAGAGATTGTATTTACTCTTTTTTAAATCAGTTAGAGAGATAAATACAAATTTTTTTCTTATTTCTTCTTTAATTTTCCCACAAACAAAAGATGGTGATTCTGCTGGGGACTAGCTTCACCGGTGAAGAAGTGGTGGCGCAATCCGACGTTAATCTCACTAGAACAATGGTCGAAACTCTTGTTGTGGAGTTTGACCAAGCCAACTACGAAGAAGCACTCTCCTACGAATCCTTTAGCCCTAAGGCTATGCGCAAGATCGACAAAGTTTCTAAGGAGATTAAAGCTCCAATTGTGACCGAATCACCAAAGGAGGGCCTCTCCTTTGGAATAGATGGCTCGGATAGCCTCTCCTCCGAAGGAGTAGGCTCAGTTGCAGTTAAACTCGTTAATCTAGTTGAAGATTTTACACACACACTGAAACAACGGGTATCAGGTTATAAAAGGCCCATTGCGGCAACAAACTTGATCAACACAGATAGTGATGCTGCAAAAGCCTTGAGACAGGACAAGAAAATTACTGCTCGATGAAGGAGGAGATCCCTATGACGAACACATCTCTGAGAAAGCCGATTCCTCAACCAACGCAAACTCCACGTTTGTGAGCCTTAGCACGAGCCTCGCGTTTCAACCTTAGAACATGAGTCTCATGTTGATGAGCCCAAACATGAGCCCCGCGATCTAATTGAAACACGACCCTCAAGGGAGTGTTTCACAAACAGAACGTAGACCTCAAGCCTGCATTGCTCTATTAAAATGTGACCCTCAAGGGAGCATTTTGCTAGCAAAACACGGACCTCAATCCTACGTTGCTCGAACAAAATGCAACCTTCACATTCCTATTCTCAAACATGACTCTCGAGTTTCAAATGTTAAACACAACCCTCACGTTCCTTCATCGGAATGTGATGTGATTCGTCTTGTTCAAAAAGACCAACATGGATTTAAGATCCAAGTTCACCAAGAACCAGTTCTGCCTACTAATAGGCAGAGGGTTCCAATTCAGATCTCATGTTTAGTGGGGGACATTCCTCATGTCTCTAATCTAAGGGGGCTTTTATCGAGAGAAAGACCGGTGCGACAAGCTCCTCATTCATGCCAATGTGAACGACTTATTTCCACGGTCCTCTCAAAATGCCAATGTTATACTTCTGCGCCTAAACGGTCAGTGTTTTACCAATTGATGAACGTTGTCCGGCCTAACAAGCAACAACATCACTACAAGAAGAAAGCTTCAGAAGTCGACTATTCTGAAGTCACTATCAATATGATCGGTCGAGGGAAGTTGTCAGTCCCTAGTTCTGATGAATCAGAGATAGATAGTCCTCCAAGTGTCAGAGAAATCTTAAGCAAATTTGAATGAATCTACCAACACACTCGGATGCGAATGAGAGCCATTCCCGTTATTAGCTATCGGAGGTTAGCCAGAGAAAACAATTCCGATGATGAACATTTAGTCATCATTGAGTCTCAATCTTCATGTTCTTTTGTGGAACATGAGAGCTCCGCCTACATGGTAGGGAATCCTGATGATGTCATGAAGAGACTTGATGAGCAGCAGGTCATGTTCAAAGCCTAGCAAGAGACTATAAATGAACTACGGGTCTTAATGGCTCAGATCGTTACAGATAGGGCCTAGTCTAAAAAACTTGACTCATCACTCCGGGATGAATCCTCTCGGAAAGGAGGATCATCCACATCAAAGGGGGAACAAAAAGTGAATGAGACTTCTGATCAAGAAGCTCACCACATAGAGTCTTCCTCTGAAGAAGAGAAAGAGGCCGAGAACGAGCAGAATCCTCAGTCGACCAAAATAAAAGAATTAGAAGCATGTCTCAATACCATTGCTAATAGGAGTAAGCTCCAAGAAGAAGGAGTCGTGAGGCCTTATCGTGCTGAATAGGACGCAGCTCCCTATTCATCAAGATTCAAAGCCCCGACTTTGTAGGCTTTTGACGACACGAGATCACCGAACCAACATATCTACTACTTTAAGTCATATACTGGAGATGTGATATCAAACGATGCCATATTGACTCATTTATTCATTATCACCCTCAAGGGGGTTGCCTTTGAATGGTTCATGAAACTTCCTGGTGGATCTATTCAGAAGTGGATGGATCTAAAGAGGCTCTTCCTAGTCAGGTTCTTTGAAGATAACACGAAAGTCTCCATCCCTACCCTTCTTGCCACCAAACAGAGAAAGGGAGAGTTTATCAAAGCCTTTGTCAAGAGATTTTGAAGCATGACCCTACGATGTCCGTCAGGAATGACACTATCTACTCTAGTAGAAACCTGTTAACATAATTTGCAGACCCATATCTTGGTTCAAATGGAGATCATAGAATGTCATTCTTGGAAATAGCTGGTTTCCCAAGGAGAACAAGTAGAACAAATTTTTGCCCAGGTCAGAGCTGAAGAGACAAGCAAACAAAAGCAGCCGGTGCAACGCACTCAAGGCAATGCCCCCTAACTGAAGGGAAAGGATACTCTAGCCACTGATACCAATACTCGAGCACCACCTGCCATGAAGGGTAAGGCATCAAGTTAGCCGAGAGCACCCAAGTAGTACTCTTTCAAAGAGGACCATGTCGACACTCTATTCTAGTTACTTCAGAAGAACAATTAGTTAAAATATCTTGAATTGAAGAGACCCGAAGAGGCAGGAAAAGTGGATGATCCCAATTACTGCCACTATCAAAGAATGCTGGGACATCCAACAAGGAGATGCTACGTCTTTAAGGATATCCTGCAAGCATTGGTCGACGCTAATATGCTCAAGCTAAAGCCAGAACAGAAGATCGTATCCTCCAACATGATATCAGTCTAGTTTGGAGATTTTCCACATGTGGCAGGTCCTAATGGTCTCACCCCTATCCCCAAGGGAAAACTACATCTAAAAATATTGACTCACATGGTCAGAAAGAGAAAGGGATGGTACCCTTTACTGCTCCAAAAGGAGAGATAATGTGGGTCCATGCCGATTTGCTTGAAGACCAACAATGGGCAAGCATATCAGTGAAGAAAAAGAGGAATAATGCTAAATCCTCTAATGTAATTAACCCCTCTATGAATGAAGATGATGATCATCTTGGCCCTCTCACCGACTCGAATGAGGAGAAAGAGGTTCTTACGGCCGAACAAGAAGCTAATCCAGGTACCAGATCAAGAAAGACATACTTAAAAAAGTATGATCAAATTAGTCAAGGAGTGGAAGAACAAGCTGAAGAGGCTGGGGGTTCTTCTCCTAAGAAGTCCGCAAACAAAGGGAGACAGAAGGAGCTCCGTTATAACAAAAATCTTCTTCAAGAAGTAGGATGATCAAATGCTCCCTTCCGCTTCAACGTCATGGCGCACCTGTCTAATATTCCTACCAGGATTACCCTATACGAGCTCTTATAACTGTTCAAGACCACAATAGAGGCTCTGTTGAAGTGTCACACAAGTTCCTAAAGTCCCAAAAGCTATACAAGGACATTACTACACACAATGCTTACAAGCTGCAGAAAGTTTTCCGTGCATATCATTCATACAGGAAGATATGCAGATCAAGCACAAGCATGATAGACCTCTGTATTACACATGGTATATTAGATCTTCTGAGATCAGTCGTGTCCAAGTTGATCCAGGCTTTGCAGTCAGCATTATGCCGTACAGAGTCATGCAAGTCTTAGGGATTCCCCTGCACAGATTTAGCTCTACCCAGACTACCATCTTTGGCTTCAATACCAATAGCACACAACCCTTGGATAAAATCAAAATCAGGTGTCAAATTGGAGATCTCAAGTCAGAGGTAACTTGTTATATCATAGATGGGGACACATCCTACAATCTATTGTTAGGATGGTCCTGGATTCATGCAAATCGCATCATCTCGTCTACCCTTCATCAGGTAATGAAATATGCTGATGATGAGGGAGAAGTCAAAATTCTGATTATAGAGAAGCAACCTTTCAAAGGTGTGGAGAATTTTTATACTGATTCAATCTTCTATCTGGACTCCTAAGAGCCAGAGCAGCCGAAGGAAGTCGCCGATAGTGGTAACGAAGCGGACATCTAGCCCGAGCCCGAGGAAGAGTGTTCGTGGGAGTTAGATCTGAATGTAATGAGCTAAAATGAGCTCAATAATAATGATGTACTGAGTGAGGGTGAGTAGTACATTAATGAAGATTTCAATTTGGCTTACTTGTCTGATGTATCCTCTGAATATGAGAAAACAGAGACAGATACAGATGCATGTATAGATCCATGTCACACATTGTATGCCGAGGCATCACTTGATTTGCCTCTCAAATCATCCTTCACTATATTCGAAGATATGAAAGATGTGCAGAAAGCCTTCTTCATGGTCTTGTCTAAAAAGAAAGGCCAAAGGCCAATCTATTTTGGTAAAGTCAACTCTGAGTCATCCAAGCAGGAAAGTTTAGATGAAGATCTTGGAATCCCACAATTTTATTATCATGAACCCAATTCCATCCATCTGATGAGAAGAAGAGGTTATGACTTTGATAAACAGGAAGGCTTAAACTTCAGGAAAGGAAGACGAGAACCAATTCGATCTTTCACTCCAAAAGGAAAACCTCCTGATTATTATTATAAAACTAGAAGAAGGTTAGGTTATGTATCAACCCCTCCACTTTCACAAAATAAAGCCGATGATTGTCTATGGCAAGGCTACTCATTTGGAATATCATCATGTGAATTCGATGTGAACATTGGAACATTCTTTAAAAATATGTCTGTGAACATGACTTCGGCTAGTCATCTAGATTAAGATGCAGAGGAGGATAATAAAAAGTTGATTGAGTCAACAAACGACCCTTGGATTAAACGCCTTAACATTTTATGGGACATGCGCTTTAGACAACGTGAGCTACCCACAGAAGATAAGGTAATCTAAGTCAACATGGTGGATGAAATCAATCCCAAGCCAACCTTCATAAGCGAGAGCTTATCACCATCCGAGAAAGAAGACCTAATATCTCTCATTAGAGAATATATAGATGTCTTCGCTTGGAATTATGAACATATGCTTGGTATTGATCCTAAAGTGACCATGCATCATCTTAACATCGATCCGGATGTAAAGCCTGTTAAACAACAACAATGTCAGTTCTATCTAACGATCATGGAGGCGGTTGAGTCAGAAGTCAAAAAGCATATTGACTTAGGATTTGTTAGAGAGGAATAAAATCCTGACTGGGTGGCTAACATAGTTCTTATGCCTAAGAAAAATGGAAAGGTCCAAATTTGCATCAACTGTCGTGACCTAAATACTACATGTCCGAAAGACGAATTTCCACTCCCCATCACAGATGTCATAATCGACAATACCTATGGGTATGAGAGGGTGTCTTTCATGGATGGATTTTTAGGGTATAACCAGATCAAAATGTATCCTGAAGACAAAAAACACACTACCTTCAGAACATCATTGAGAGTGTATTGCTACACAGTGATGCCGTTTGGATTGAAGAACGATGGCGCAACCTATCAACGTGCAATGAATATAATATTCCATGAACATCCGCGTAAAAAGATTGAATGCTATGTGGATGATATTGCAGTGAAGAGCCAAAACAAAGGTTATCATCTTGTAGATCTAAAGATGTTGTTCAATATCATGCGAGCACATCAACTAAAGATGAACCCGACTAAATCATTCTTGGGGGTAGCCAGCGATAAATTCCTGAGATTCATAGACACGTCTAAAGGGATCTCCTTCGACCCAGAAAAGGTTTGTGCTATCTAAGAAATGTGACCCCTGAGAAACATCAAAGAGCTCAAAGGCTTACAAGGTAGATTGGCTTACAGACGGAGATTCATATCAAATCTCTCGGGACGCTGCCAACTCTTCACCAAGTTGATGAAGAAAGGAGTCTCATTCGTTTGCGACGAAGACTACCAAAAGGCGTTTGTGGAGATCAAGCGATACCTCACTTAGTCACCCTTCCTTATTGCCCCAGTATCAGGAAAACCATTCCTGTTATATGTGAGAGCTATGAGTCATTCTCTTGAAGCTTTATTAGCCTAGAATAATGATCAATGACACGAGCAAACAATCTACTACCTCAGTAGAACAATGATCAGAGCCGAACATCGGTACAATCCGGTAGAAAAAGAGTGCCTTGCATTAGTGTTCGCTGTCTAGAAGATGCGGCACTATTTGGCCAGGCAATCAATTCATGCCATATCCAAGGTAAATCCTTTGAAGGTGCTCCTGACAAAACTCCCTTCACTGAATTGTCGTCTAGCGAAATGGGCGATACTCCTCTCACAATATTCCATGCAATTCATGCCTTAAAAGTCTGTTAAAGGCCAAGTTCTGGCGGATTCCCTAGCTGATCATCTGATATCTGATTCTTCCAAATTATATGAGGACTTACCAAATGAAGTTACCGAAGCTTGTGTAACCCAGGAGGTCATGAAAATATAAAAATTATTCTTTGACGGTGTGTCTAGGGCGAACCTAAATGGAGGAATCACCGCTAGTGTATGGGTAGTACTCGTATCCCCAAGTGGTCATGTGATCCCAAGAGGTTTCTCCTTAATTGAACCATGTACCAACAATATGGCGGAGTTTAATGCTCTGCTACTAGGGATGTAATTGGCCGAGGAGCTCAACATTCGATATCTCGAGGCTTGTGACGATTCTTAGCTTATTTTGAATCGAGTGCGGGGAGACTATGAAGTGCATAATGAGGATTTAGTCCTATACCATTTCGTAGTATTAGAGTTAGCCCGAAAGTTCGAAGGCTTCTTTATCAGATATATTTCACGAGTTCAGAATGCATATGCAGATGCTTTAGCCTCACTAGCAACTTCATTGGCATTGCCGCCAAAGGCTGAAACAACAATATTCGTTATGGGCCGTGACTTGTATCACCCCAAGTTTTCTTTAGAAGACTGCTCAAACGAGACAACAGCGAAGATTGCCTGTGCAACTTAAATTGAGGTCGAACCAAGGAATTGGTGGTTCCTATATATTAACTATGTTTTGTATGAGATATTGCCCGATGATTCTAAAGAAGTGGCCGCCGTTAAATGGAAGGCCCTTCTATTCTAATATGATGCGGTTTCAAAAATCTTGTACTAAAAATCACATGATGGGGTCTTGCTTTGCTACCTTTCTAGAAAAGAAGCACAAGAGGCTCTTAAAGAAGCTCTTGATGGAATGTGTGGTGCTCACCAGCTTAGAGCCAAATTAGGGGATTGACTCCGAAGAATTGGCTACTATTGGCCAAAGATGTTCGCAGACGCTGTTGATTATGCTAAACGATTTCATGCATGTCAAATCCATGGTGACTTCGTTCATCAAGCACCAGGAAATCTACATCCAACATCTTCATCTTGGCTATTCGAGATGTGGGGGATGGATATTGTTGGACCCATCTCTCCACTAACATCTAAAGGATATCGGTTTATCTTAACTGTAACCGATTACTTCTCCAAATAGGCTAAAGCTATTCCTTTGAAGGAAGTCAAGACTTCAAACGTGATTAAGTTCATCAAGCATCACATCATCTACTGCTTTGGCATACTAAGATGGATAGTCCATGACAATGGAATGCAATTCACCAGTCACAGGTTCCAGAGGTTCTACAACAAGTTCAGAATCCAAAGCGTCACATCAAAGTCATATTATCCACCAGCTAATGGCCTTGCAGAAGCTTTCAACAAAACCATCGTGAAACTTGTCAAAATGTTTGTCTCCAAGAGTCGACGCAATGGGATGAAAAGCTCGGTGAATGTTTTTGGGCTTACCGCACAATAGTGAGGACCCTGACGAAAGTCACTTTGTTTTCTTTGGTATATGGTTACGAAGCCGTATTATCCCTAGAAATTCAGACCCTATCCTTGAGAATTACCCTAGCAATCGGATGACAGATAAAAAGCAACATCGGCTACGTCTTCGAGAACTGGAAGCATTAAATGATAAGTGACTCCAAGCCCAGCAACAGATCGAGTTATATCAAGCTCGAATCTCCAAAGCATACAACAAGAAGGTTAAGGAAAGGATCTTCATGAAAGGCGATCTGGTATTGGCCGTTAGACTACCTATGGTAATGATGCCAAGACCAAAGGCAAATTCAAGACCAAGTGGGAAGGACCCTTCGTAATAGAATCAATCTATTCGAACGGAGCTTACGGTCTCATCAATCAGAAAGGTGATAGGATCATAATGTTGGACCCTAGAGGGGGGGATTATGGTCTTAAGGCTATAATTGTGCAATAAAAATAAGACAAGCAACACACAATAGAAAGAAAAGCCAAAGCAAATGAGATAGTGTTAGAAATCATTATCCAAGTGACGCACGATGTGTTAACGAGGTTCGGCCCGCTAACCTACGTCCACGCTCCCCACTCTCGAGGAGAATCCACTACACAACCCAGTTTGGAAGCCGGAACTTCTTCTACACAATGATCTCCACAAGATCTCACAACTATACAGTTGATCACCACAAGATCTCACTCCCACACAGTTGATCTCCATAAGATCAAGCTCTCAATAGTAATAATGGTGTAAAAACTCTCTTTTTACAATGTTCCTATGGCAAGGAGAAAGATTACACTGAAGCTGGGATGTGAACTTAAAAAACACAAAAAACAGGCTTGAAAATTTCGGCTCGCAGTAAAAACAGATCTCTGGTTTTTCAAAATGCTTGTGATAGGTTGAAGAAGAGGGGTATGAAGGGTTTAAATAGGAGAAAACACTGCATCCAAAACCCATACCCAAATCCCCCAAATCTCGTAAAAATCATCGCCTGAAATCTGTACGTAACAGGCCGTTGGAGTAAACAACGGTAGACCGTGAAAATCTTACGGTCGACCGTGAGCCACTTTCGGGGCTCGAAAATTTCCAGAGACTTTTGCGGTCGACTGTGGTGGTCGACCGTGGGAATTTTCGAATTGACGGTCGATCGTGACGGTCGACCGCGAAAGTTTTTGCTGCCCACTCAGGAAAAGACACAGGCACGGTCGACCGTGGCGGTCGACCGTGTCACGCCCTGCTTCCCAAAATACCGGGGAATCGGAACGTGAACAAGCCCGCGACGTATTAGACTGAGGAGAGATAAGTGCTAGAC
>BQKN01000523.1:337741-360101 GCA_022839385.1 Asparagus kiusianus | reverse complement strand
CTAGAAAAAATTTATTTAAATACGTATCAAAATTTACGGTTGTTACAGACCGCGAACTGTCACAACAGATACAATTAGAAAATAGTTTTAACTCATTTTAGAAAATCTATAAAAATATTCAAATGACTTCTAAAAATTTGTGTAACTTTGTAAATTGTTTTTAATACTAAAAACAAACTGTTTGGAAAAAGAATTTTATGAAAAGGTCCTCATACTTGTGAAAAATGATATTTTATCAAAATGCTCAAAAATATAAGTATGAAAACGTGTGTGTGATATCCCAATAGCTTCAAGTGAAATCTACAACTACTTGCCTACATTCTAGCACTAGGGAGAAAAAAACTAGCTAATATCCTCACGTAGAATTACAATTCTTTGAGTTTTGATATAGCTTTGAGTTGATGAAGCTTTGACTTGTATGTGTTATTCTTGATTAACATTTGCTTCATCACTATGCCTCGTCCTCCTTTGGATATCATCGTTGTAGCTCATATTCCATCCAATCCTCCATACGTGGTACTAACAAGCTTGATATATATACTAACTACAATATCACCCAACAAGCAATTAGTACCAATAATGGTGGTTGTAAAACATCATCAAAACATAAGGGCTAACAATCTCCTTTTTGATGATGACAACCAACAATTATATAGGAGCAAAAAAATATAGCTTATAGATAGTAGCTGCCCCTATCTATGAGCTCCCCCTTACTATGTGCACAAATGAGGAGATTTCTCTCCCCCTTTGTCACCATCAAAAATGGGGTAAGAAAAAAATGGTAAACAAAAATGCATATGAAATGCAACTAACCAAGCAAGCAAATAGAACTTTCACATAGTGCATAAACCCAAACCATTTCTTATGCGACAAAAATCTTCTTCACTAAGAGGCTTGGTAAAGATGTCCGCTAATTGAGGTTTTGTGTCAATGTACATAAGGGATACATCTTGCCTCTCTACATGATCGGATAAGAAATAATGGCGCACATTAATATGCTTGGTTCTAGAATGCAAAACCGAATTTTTTTAAAATATTGATAGCACTAGTGTTATCACAAAAGATTTTTATATTTTGAAAATTCAAATCATAGTCAACTAAACTTTGTTTCATCCACAAAACTTGGGCACGACATAAGCCCGAATCTATTCTGATTTTGTTGTGGACAAGGCAACACAATTTTGTTTCTTAGAATCCCAAGAGACAAGAGAGTTACCCAAGAATTGACATGTACCACTCGTGCTCTTGCGATCTATCTTACATTCGGCAAAGTCGGCATCACAAAAACCATAAAGATCAAAAAAGGTGCTTTTTGGATAAAATAAACCAAGATCAATTGTTCCATTGATATATTTTATAATTCTTTTAATCGTAATTAAATGAGATGTTTTAGGAGAAGCTTGAAAACGTGCACATGCACACACACTAAACATGATATCGGGTCTACTAGCGGTGAGATAAAGAAGACTACCTATCATATCTCGGTATAGTTTTTGGTCCACATCCTCACCACTATCATCCGCATCAAGCTTGACACTTGTACTCATGGTAGTTGGTGCATGCTTAGAATTCTCCAAATTGAATTTCTTCACCAATTCTCTAGCATACTTGCTTTGAGAAATGAATATCTCATCCTTAGTTTGCTTGACTTGGAGCCCGAGAAAGAATGTGAGCTCTCCCATCATGCTCATCTCAAAATGATCTTGCATAATTTTAGAAAAATCCTTGCAAAGAGATTCATTAGTAGCACCAAAAATGATATCATCAACATATATTTGAACTAAAATGAAATTATTTTTTCTTTTTCTCACAAAAAGAGTATTATCAATTTTTTCTTTAGAAAAACTATTTTCAAGAAGAAAACTAGAGAGGCGAGCATACCAAGCTCTAGGAGCTTGTTTTAACCCATATAAAACTTTTTGAACCTGGTAAACATTATTAGGAAATGCATGATCCATAAAACCGGGGGGGTTGCTCAACATATACTTCCTCTTCTGTAAAACCATTTAGAAATGCACTTTTAACATCTATTTGAAATAATTTGAAATCTTTAAAGCTTGCAAATGCCAAAAACATCCTACTTGATTCTAACCTTGCAACCGGTGCAAAGGTTTCATCATAGTCTATGCCCTCCTCTTGATTGTATCCTTGGGCAACTAAACGAGCTTTATTTCTTGTTATAGTGCCATGTTCATCAAGTTTGTTTCTAAAAACCCATTTTGTTCCAATTACACTAGCATTGTTAGGTCTAGGAACTAGTTTCCAAACATCATTTCTTCAAAAATTGTTTAGTTCATCATGCATAGGTAAAACCCAAAACTCATCCTTTAAAGCATCATTAATCATTTTAGGTTTTATTTGAGATAAGAAGGCAACATTATCACACTCACTCAAAGCCTTTGAGCGAGTTAGAACTCCTTGTGAAGGACTCCCAATGATTTGCTCCTTTGGATGATTTGGTGCAAATATCCATGCTTTGGAGAGTTCTTCTTGTTCTTGCTCTTGAATGTTGTTGCTATCCCCATCCTTTTGAACATCTATTGAGGGTGTTTCATTTATTTGCAAAAGTCCCAATCCTCCCTCAACATCATCATCATCTTTCCTAGGCAAATCAACTTGTAAAAATATTAGTCTCATCAAAAGTAACATTTATAGATTTTTTAACAACAAGAGTTCGTTTGTTGAAGACTCTATAAGCCTTACTTTGAGGTGCATATCCTAGGAAAATGCTAACATTAATTTTAGAATCAAAATTATCATGGTGATCTTTTGTATTTAAAATAAAACATTTACAACCAAAGATGCGAAAATATCCAATAAAAAGAGTTTTGCCATAAAATAGTTCATAAGGAGTTTTATTAAGCTTAGGTCTAATCAAAACACGATTTAAAACATGGCAAGCCGTATTGACGGCTTCCACCCAAAAATACTTAGGCAAATCAAAAGAATTTAACATAGTTCGTGCCATCTCTTGTATGGTATGATTTTTCCGTTCAACAACACCATTTTGTTATGGTGTTCTTGGAGCGAAAAACACATGAGTTATACCACGATGTGCACAAAAATCATAGAAAAAATTATTTTAAAATTCACCACCATGATCACTTCTTATTTTAACAACTTTTAACTCTTTTTTATTTTTAATTCTTTTAACATGATTTGAAAATTCTTCAAAACATTCATCTTTACTTGCAAGAAAGATTATCTATGTAAACCAAGAGAAATCATCTATGATAACAAAACATAGTGTTTGCCTCCAAGAGAGGTAACACGCATAGGACCAAATAAATCAAGATGAAGTAATTACAAGGGTTTAGAAGTTGATACCTCATTGATGGATTTGAAGGTAGACTTAGTTTGTTTATCTTTAGCACAATCTTCACAAATAGTATCTTTGATGAAATGCAAGTTTGATAACCTTTTTATAAGATTCCTCTTGGACAATTTGGATATCAATTCCATGTTCGCATGTCCAAGCCTCTTATGCCAAATCCAAGGGTTTTCATCAACCATCGCAAGGCATTTGACATCTTGATCTAGTAACTCATTCATCTCAAAAATATATATATTAGATTTTCTACTAGCAATAAAAATAGTTTTTCCATTTGAGCTAGCAATGCATTTGTCTGGTTTAAAGAAAATATTAAAGCTTTTATCACTCAATTGGCTAATGCTAAGATTATTATGATTCAAGCCACTAACTAAATAAACATATTCTATTACGGGAGAATGTATATTACCAATACATCCAATACCTATGATTTTACCTTTCTCACCACCACCGAAGGAGACGCTAGCTCCTTCGATCCTTGATAGGGTTGAAAATAGCTCTTTGTTGCCCGTCATATGATGTGAGTAACCACTATCAAGGTACCACATCTTTCTACGTCGTGCTCATGATGTTCCCTACAAGAGATGAATGTGTAGCAACTTTAGTTACCCAAATCTTGGGTCCTTAGTGGTTAGTAAGCTTGGTACCTTTGGGTACCCATGTCATTCCATAAAAATCATGATTGTCTTTAATCCTACAATGAGTAGAAATATGATCACGTTTAATACAATATGTGCACACAAAATTTCTCTTGTGTGTAGAGGCATGAGAGCTATGAAATTTATTTCTCTCATGATGATGATAATAATTAGCATAAGCATGAGTGGGTCTAATCCTACCACTCTTAATTTTAAGTCTTTCAATCTTGGATCTTAATTGTTTATTTTCAAAATCAAGATCCCCAAGCAATTCATCTTTTAAAGCAAGAGATGTTTGTAGTTGTTCAAGTTTTAAATCACAAGAAGCATGCAATTTTTTAAAGGAAGAAAATTCTTTTGACATCTTTTTGAACTTAATGTTTAATTCTTCTAATGCGGTAGCTAGATACATTGCATATAAAAGGATCCACTTTCGGTGTCGGAAACTATCTCCTTTTCATAAGCCATGAAGCAAATGTTGGGATCATGAATAGCAACCTTAGCTCCTTCTTCATTGCTATCCGAATCGTTTGGTTCGGATTCCTCCCATCCGGCATACATGGCTTTCTTCTTCTTGTACTTCAAGTATTTCTCCTTGAGATTGGGGCAATCTTTAGCGATATGACCTGGTTCATTGCATTCAAAGCACTTCCCTACACATGAACAAAATTTGTTGTTAGATCGAGGTGATGGTGAGGTTGAGGGTTAGGGTTAGGGTTAGGGTTTGGGTTAGGATTATGGTTAGACGAGGGTTAATGTTAGGGTTTGGGTTAGACGAGGGTTAGGGTTTGGATTAGGGTTAGGTAAGGGTTTGGGTTAGGATTAGGGATCGGTGAGGGTGAGGGTAAGGGTGAGGGCGGAGGGTAGGGGTGGGGGTGAGGGTGAGTTTGAGGGTTAAGGTTAGGGTTAGGGTTAGGGTTAGGGGAGGGTGAGGGTGAGGGTAAGGGTGGTGGTGATGATGAGATTGAGGTTGAGGATTAGGGTTAGGGTTAGGTGAGGGTGAGGGTTAGGGTTAGAGATTGGTGATGGTGAGGGCGGAGGGTGGGGGGTGGGGGTGAGGGTGAGTTTGAGGGTTAAGGTTAGGGTTAGGGTTAGGGTTAGGGGAGGGTGAAGGTGAGGGTGAGGGTTAGGGTTAGGTGATGGTGAGGTTGAGGTTGAGGTTGAGGGTTAGGGTTAGGGTTAGGTGAGGGTGAGGGTGGGGGTGAGGGTGAGGATAAAGGGTTAGCGTAACTATTATATCGCTAATTACTCAGAAACTACACACACCGTAAACTCATATTTTCGAGCCGTAGAATACCCCGTCCAATAAATACTATATATAATCTATTTATTTACTTGTCACATACACGTACAGGATCGTTGGCAGATACGAGACCATCTTGTTCGGTCCGATAACTCTTTTGTACGCGTATGTGAGAGGGGGCTTATATATAAATATTTATTGGATCTGTCCAGTGTGGACAGGTTAGGTATGTAAACATGGCGTGTATATGTATTTACTTGTGTTCTTGTGTACTTTCTTTTCGTTAGAGTTTCGGCGGTACTTACTCGTTGTTCTCCATGTACAAATTACGGAGGGATATGCATGAGTATATCCTTCCCACTATAGTGTACTCGGAGAACAGCGGGTAGGTGTTGCTAAAATTTTGACGAATTGAAAGTACACTTAAAAACACGTAAATACATATACACGTCATGTTTACATACCTAATGGGATAGAAGCCTTCCTCTAACAGCCAGTCACACATGCGGTCCTCTGAACACACGTTTACATCCCTAAATTAAAATGATATATGTCGGGATATGCTAACTTCCATTAATTTTTAAATTATAGATGCGAACAGTTCCTGGCAAATCGTTCATGAGCATACCACGTGATCGAAGACATCTAGACACCCGGTACAAGGATGGGATAGAAGCTTTCTTAGCCTACTCTGACACAAACCCTCTACGGTCGCTAAGCGGGTCAATTTTCTGTCCTTGTAAGAATTGCAGGAACAGTAAAATGCTCGCTAGGAGTGACGTAAGTTTTCATCTGTCAATCAATGGATTTGATAGCTCTTATGTATTTTGGAGTCATCACGGTGAAGGCGTCCCGGTGATACAATCAGAGGAAGAATTCACTGAATTCAGCAATCCGACAGTTGACACGACTGATATGTTAGAAGATATTCTTACAGCGCCGTCGGTGAGTGATATCAACACTAATGATGTGTCTCAAGATGTAGATCGATTGATGAGACTTGTTGAAGAAAACGAGTCACCATTATACGAGGGGTGTAAGGAGTTCACAAGGCTTTCTTTTATGCTGAGGCTTATTCATATCCAAACACTCAGTGGGATGGCTGTTGCACATTTTGAGATGTTATTAGATTTGTTGAGGAAAGTCATTCCAGGCGGCGAGAAAAGCATCCCCGCGACCTATTACGAAGCTCACAAGATTGTTGATACACTAGGGCTTGATTACAAGAAGATAGACGTCTGTCCTAACGACTGCATCTAGTACAATAAGGGTAATGAAGCTCTGAAGGAATGTCCGACGTGTCATGTATCACGTTGGAAAGGAGAAGCTACAAGCACATCCGAAGGTGGTGCATCCAATAAGCAGAGCAGAATCCCTACGAAGGTTCTCCGATATTTTTTAATTATTCCTAGGCTATAGCGGTTTTATATGTTTGCCGAGCTAGCTAAGAATATGCGATGGCACTCGACAGACCGCAAAGAGGACGAGAAACTGAGACATCCTGCGGACGGTAAGGCATGGAAGCACATTGATCGTATATACCCCGACTTCGATAAAAAGCCTCAGAATATTAGGCTGGGGCTTGCTAGCGACGGATTTAATCCGTTTGGATTAATGAGCTCTACTTGGTCTACCTGGCCAGTGTTGCTGACACCGTACAACATGCCGCCGTCGATGTGCATAAAGCAACCGTACATGATACCGTCACTTTTTATCCCTGGAAGATATTCTCCTGGAAATGACATCGATGTTTTCCTCCAACCATTAATTGACGACCTGAAGCTTCTCTGGGAAAAAGGTGTCAGCACTTATGATGCTTATGGTAAGGAGTCTTTCTGTATGCAGGCAATGTTCATGTGGACAATTAATGACTTCCCGGCATACGCTAACCTGTCTGGATGGTCGACGAAGGGTCAGATTGCTTGTCCGATTTGCATGTCAGACTATGAGGCAAAGTTCCTAAAGTACAGCTGTAAGTTTTGTTATTAGCAACACAGAAGATGGTTGCCTACAGGGCACAAGTTCAGAAAGTTAGTAGGAAAGTTCGACGGCAATCCAGAAAGTAGACCGGCACCACCAAGGCTGACCGGAGAAGAAATATTTGAGCTTCTACATCCCCTAGAAAAATATTTGGAAAAAAAAGATTCAATAAAGAAAATCCATTTGGGGTTAGGAGAAAAATATTGAAGCAAAAATGGAAGGGAAAGGGAAAGGGTAAGCTATTTCTCAAGGGAAAATCGAAAGGAAATAAGCCTCGCAATGTCCAGTCGCATGGGCGTGTCTCAAAGGGCACCGAACTTCCACATGGATGGTCAAAATTCAGCATATTTTATCAGCTGCCATATTGGAGAAGTTTAAAAATACATCACAACTTGGATGTCATGCACATCGAGAAGAACATATGCGAGAATCTCTTGAACACTTTGTTGCAAGACGGGAAAAAATCAAAAGATGACTTAAGAGCACGTCGAGACCTTGCAGAATTGAACATTCGTCCGGAACTGCAAGCTATAGATAAGAGCGAAAGAAAGTTTGAACTCCCAGCCTCCCGTGTCATACTGTCGAAGGATGAGGTGCACAATATGTGTTTATTTCTAAAGTCCGTGAAGACACCGGATGGTTATGCTTCAAACATTTCAGCAAATGTGCATATTGAGGACAGAAAGATTTTAGGACTCAAGACACATGACCATCATATTCTATTACATCAACTTCTCCCGGTTGCGTTGCGACATGCTGACAAGGAACTCGCAATGGTGGTAATAGAATTCCGTGGTTTCTTCAAGCAACTGTGCTCTAAGGTGATTGATGTCAGAGAGTTTGAAGAATTAGAGGGACGTGTTGCTAATACACTGTGTAAAATGGAAATACTATTTCCACCCTCATTCTTCACGGTCATGGTGCATCTCATAATACATTTAGCATACGAAGCCCGCATCGCAGGACCAGTTCAATATCGCTGGATGTACCCCGTTGAGAGGTATTTATTATTATAATATTCATTTAATATTTGTCAAATTACGTTTCTCAGTTCCATTTTGTCACAAATCGTGAAACTATATGCTTGTAGGTATTTGGGTTTCATGAAACAACAGATGCATAATCGTGTACGTCCTGAAGGGTCGATCGCAGAGAACTACATAAGTAACGAGAGTTTGAATTTTATCTCTCGTTACTTGTGGGGCGTGGAGACAAGGCTAAACCGCCCCAAACGAATAATTGACGGTATATTCTACAATGATCGTGGGGAGGACACTAGATTCCCCAGAATGGAGCTAGATCAAGCCTACACATATATCCTGAGCAATAATACTACATTTAACATATACGCGGCGTAAGTATTTAACTGTTTGAATCAGATTATATCACCTCACAATAATTATCTCTATTTAACCGTTATAAATGTTTCTTGTCTAGGCTTCACATCCGATATGTCCAGACTAATATTAAATGCAGAACAAAAAATAAGAGAGTTATGGACACACACTCTAGACAATTCCCTGCATGGCTGAAGGGTGAAGTAAGATCTTTTTTCATTTCTGATTCGTATATCAAATATATGTGCCTACCAACAGATATGTAAATTATTTGCTTCTTTTCTTAAAGGTTGACAAACGGATTACGAATGGGGTAAACCTGTCTGAGAAAGTTTGTTTATATGCCAGAGGTCCTTCTAATATGGTTAAGCATTATGGAGGCTACTATGTTAACGGCTTTAGGTTTAACATCATCGGTCTCGAAGAGAGACGACAAACGCAAGACAGTGGTGTGTTCTGCTCCTTCTCGCAACTGTCATATGCTAGTGCAAAAGATCTAAATCCGATACAAGGGAAAATCTATTGCTACGGTCAGGTAGAAGACATCGTGGAGATTTTCTATGGGATTAATAAAGAAGTTAGTCATGTGATGTTTAAGGTTCGTTGGTGTGAACAAAAAAAGGTGAAGGATGACTACGGTTACATAATTGTTAATCTTAAAAATGAAATTTATCAGTCTAAAAAATACATGTTAGCTGCTCATGCCAAACAGTGCTTTTATGTCAAAGATATAACAAAAAATGACGAATGGATTATCCTTAAGAATCCGCCTAGAGCCGACATTCATGAAGCCGTGCCTGATGAAGATCACGATGAGGAGGTTATCTTGGCTGATGAAATAGCCGAGGAGTTTTTATTGACACAAAATAATAATCTGGATGATGAAATTGCACTAGCGCACCCTGATATACCTGCGATTATATGCGAGCCAAGGCGTAAAGGTAAAAAACATGTCCGCAGCGGAGTCGATAAAACTATAAGAACGGTCCTTTCGTTGGCACGCACACGGTCGCAGGCTATCCACACACGATCGCAGAGTAGAGCCTCAACATCATCTGTTTGACTGGTTATCATGCATCACGATGTGTCACGTATTATATTATTACCTTTATATTATCTGGTTGACTGGTTATCATGTAGATGTGTCATGTATTATATTATTACCTTTATATTATCTATTTGACTGGTTATCATGTATCACGGTGTGTCATGTATTATATTATTACCTTTATATTATCTATTTAATTGGACATCATGTACACGCAATTCTGTTGTCATGTGCTTTTTTATTAATTATTTGCATTATATACTTTTGTTGGATATTCATTATGTTTTCAAAGTATAGATGACAAAAGGATTACATAAGAAAGCGCTTGAGAGACTATTTGGTAGACATTCTGGAGGCGACGCACATGCCTCTACGTCAGATATTTTTATTTATTTGTTATATCTGTATATTTCAATAAACTATTAACATGAGCCTAACATTTTTTAACATTTACTATACAAGAGGAGGAGATGCTACACATGACTTGCAGCCACGGGACACATCACGCGGAGATGCTCCACATGACATGGAGACACAGGCTGATCCTATACAGCATGCGGAGATACCACCGCCACCGCATGCAGATGTATTGGAGGAGAGGAGATTTGAGCCGTATAGCGTAGCTTTAGAAGCTGCGGCACTACCGCCAGATTCTATTACGGATCAGCGAGTCCACGGTCCGGCCAAGGTGAAGAGGGATTGGGATTCTTATCATGCTTTGTGCCCTATCGCGCAGCATAGGTACGAATAAGCAAAGCGTAGATGCCTCGAACTGAAAGGTATGAATAAATTTTTATAGTTTATCGGTTATTATTTTAAATTTTTCCCAAATATAGATTGATCCATTGTTTCATCCGACTCATTGTTTCGCAGGTACAGGGCGACCTCCTAGGAGTGGCCGCAATGCTACCAAGGAAACGAACCTCATCCCTGATATTCATCGGAGGGCTGTGATCCGATGGGAAAACGGAGTGCTTGTTGGGGCCTTTGCCAATGCTTTCAACAATTTCCTTGCCGCTTTATCCAGGAGACATGATTTCTTCAACATTTTTTTGATGTGGAAATCGCAGCGGATTGATGCGCTGGTGGCTTCTTGGAGATATATATGTGTGAGTCATTTATTTTAATTTTCATCATTATTAGTTATTAGTTTATTATTATGTTTAATACACTGATTTGTATCTATTTTTTCTTTATATGCTGAAGCGATTTTTCTTTCTTGACGATAATATTTGTGCCTGGACATACTGATTCACACAAATCAATTTATCATTCAAGAGATGGCGGTTTGAGGTAAAGAAAAAATATTTTCTTCAAATAACAGAAGATTAGGAGCGATTCTGGCATCTTGACGAGCGTGTGGATGGAGTAGATTTTTTTGCACTTTGCGATTACTGGGATATGGTTGAGATTCAGGTATTATTAAAGTATATATTTTTAATTTATTGTTTGAATTTCTATATTGTTTCGATTTGATATTGTTTTGCAGGCTCAAGCTGAAATAGCAAGGAGGAATCGCAACGCACCTCGCAGTTACGAGCATCACGAGGGCTCCAGGTCCTTCAGCGAACATTATCATCAATTAGAGCTTGAGGTATATAGTATATTAGCTTTTAAGTTGAGTATAATTTATGTGTTATGGGTTAATGATATATTTAAATAAAATAGGGAAGGGGACATCTCAGACATTTTGCAGATCATATTCTGACTTCCTGAAGCCCGAATTATGCCGATGAAGAGAAGAATGCAAAGAATAAGGATCTGGCTGTAAGTAGCAGTTCATTTATATATTCAATTTCATATCAATGTATCATTAGTAAGTCGACTTGTCCGGGTTGTTTTGATATATCGCAGGAGAAATTACATGCCAACGTAAAGGAGCAAATGACTCAGTCTCAGGTCTGTTCTAACACTCCTGGCTGGCTAAGTAGAGAGGAGGAGGACTCCATCATCGAGACAGTCATTGGACCCAGTAGGAAGAACAGATACCGGTGGAGAGGATCCGAGCAGAGGCCGCACGAGTCTAGTAGCACCTACGAGTCTGCAGCACCACAAGGAACACCAGGAAGCTGTTCATATCAAGACTAGATGGATCAGCGATTAAAAGCGATTGAAGATTGGCAGTCACAGCAAACAACATATCAGCGGGTTGTAGAGGAAGAACGGAGGCGCCGGGAGCAGACCGTATTGGAGTTCACACAATTCATGTCGACTTTGCCTCAGGAGGCTTAGGAGGAATATAGGAGACGGTTTCTGTCGTCACAGGTAATATATATACTTTACTTTTTTTTAATTAGATGATATCGTACACACTGATACAAACTGTTACACACAAACCCTAACTCTAACCCTAACACAAACCTTAAAATATATACTTATAATGTTTTTATGTGATGGTGGTGTTGATAGTGTATGCGTGCGTAGTGTTGGTGGTATTAGTTGGTGGGTTGGCTGGTTGGTTATGGTGTTGTGTTGTGGTGGTCGTTATGTGATTGGTTTGTGGGGGGTTTGGTCGTGGTGGGGGGAGGAATGGGGATTGGGTGTTGATGGTGGTGATGATAGTGATGGAGGGGGAGGGGGTGTGTGGAGTGTGATTGGTTGGTAGGTGGGGGCTTTGGTCGTGGTTGAGGATGGAGAGTGGGGATTTTATTATGGTGGTGGTTGAGGGGGAGGGGTAGGGCGAGGAGGAGTGTTGTTGGTTGGTGGCCGGGTGGGGTTGGGGGATTTGTGGTGGTGTTGTTATTGTTGTTGTTGTGTTTTGTTGTGTTGTGTAGTGTTGTGTGTTGTTGTGTTGTGGTATTGTGGTGTTGTGTTGTTGTGTTGTATTACGTTATGTTATTGTTGTGTTGTGTTGTGTTGTATTGCGTTGTGTTATGGTGTTGTGTTGTTGTGTTGTTGTGTTGTGGTGTTGTTGATGCGGCATAATTATGTACCAAAATTGCAAGTGCACAATTTATCAAGTTATAGTATAAAAAGATATTGATCCCACGAGGAAGGTGATTTTAAGAGATTATTAGACTTGGTTCTTATATTTTGTGTGTGACAATTAGAAATAAGGAATAAGTATGATTGTGATGAGTGGTTGTTTTAATTTATGTGCAAGAGATAATAAATTGAAAATTTTAGAGGAGAGAAGGAAGAATTAAAGAATAAATGAAATCAAGGCAAGAAAGATGAATGAATAAAATCAAAAAATAAAACCAAGAATGAAAAGAAAATTTAAGAAAGTTAAGATGGAGGATTCAAAAGAGGTAAGAAATCTAGAATATAATCCACTAACCAATTTCAATTACAAAATACAAACTATTCTCTTTTTATCATATTTCAACTTAGATTTATTAAGCATAGATTATCAAACCATTTAAGGAAAGTGTAACCTATCAAATTATCATCTAAGTTAAAATTACTATTCATGATAAGAACAACAACATGATAATAATCCTAGAATTCATAAGCATAACCTATCAAACCATTTAAGATAGGCATAGATTATCAAATTCTTCTTCTACCGATTAGTTCTCTAGTTGATTATCCTAAACATGAACATTTTAAGTGTAAGAGAATAATTCATACAATATAAAGGAAATTAGACTAGTTTCAAACAATTCTAAGATTCCTACAAGAATTAAATTCACATCTTTAAGAAATAAAAACAAGAAAAAGAACTAATTACAAAAATAAAAAGAAAAGAAAAATCTAAACTATGAACAAGAAATAAATCTAACTACAAAGAAAATAAAAATCTAAACTACAAAATATATTATAAAAATTAAATGCAAGAAAATAAATCTATTCTACAAATTAAAGTGTAAAAAAGAAATAAAAAGATAAGAAAATAAATCTACACTACAAGCATGAATTTAAATCTAACTAATAAGTAATAATAAAGCAATAATAAAAGAGAAAAGAAATGTAAACCTTCAATTTGCTCTTCATCTCCATCCTCATCATTCAATAAAGAGGAGAAAGAATAAATTTAAAGAGGAGAAAAATTATTATTATTAATTGCAACTAAAGTTACAATTTTTGGAAGGCCTTCTCAATTAAGAGTAGCCATCCTCTCCAAAAGAAGTTATAAAATATTTCACACCCTTAACCCCTCACTCTCTACCCCTATTTATAGTAATCTTCAATGAATATGAGCCATTGGATTTGTCTTGAGCCCCAAGCAAAGCAATCTCCACCTTTGAATTTGCGTTTTGTTCTTCTCTAGCCCAAACATAGGAGGCCCAATTGATTTTCAAAAATAAATGAAAATCAAGGTCTCTGTATCAAGTCTGGCCCATTCATGTGATTAAAATCAAAACTGCAGCAACCAATTTCTATCCCCATTTGAACATGCAGCAGGTCGGGTCCATTTTCATGATTATTTGATGAAGTTCCAAGTCTTCGGCCCATTCAAGCATCCAAGTCCAATGAAGTAGGTCCGGCCCAATTCATGTGCTCATTTGATTTTGAAAATGAAAAGCTGCAGCAATGATTTCAACTCCAACTCTCCAGCAGTCCGGTCATGTAGTCTTGAATAAATGCAGCCCAAGTCCAAGTCCGGTCCAATGCAAATTTGCAGCAAAGAAAATAAAAAGCCCAAGTCCGGTCATGAGAAAAATTCATTTGTTGATGGGCTTGGGCTTCAAGGAGCTTGATTTTATAGCTTCTTCTTCAATATAATGTGCATTATATGTGCTTTGTTTCTTTTCCTTTGGGCCATTATTTGCTTGATGCTCTTTGGGCTTCAATCATTTTTCTCTTTTAAGCTTTTGCTTCATGGGCTTCTAAAATGCTACAAAATAGAGAAGAGAGATTTTTGAGGGGTTTTTACCTTTAATAATATTTATTTATATTTTCATTCAATTATGTGCAAACTAATCTAATAATACTTATTAATGGTATATTTATTCATGTAAAAATAGATAATGATGGTATAAAATTATAATAAAATATGATTATCAAATACCCCCACACCTAAACTTTTGCTAGTCCTCTAACCAAGAAAATAAAAAGAAAATCTTAACTCACTTTCGCAGGAATCGCGGTTGTATTTAGCGTATACAACAAGCCTTTAAACCCCTAGGTTACCCTAGTGGACGAGTTGTAGTCTCGTGAGGGTTTGCAGTGAATATACCCACAAAATTCGATCAACTTGCCAAGTTAAATAAGTCAGTAAATAACAGATTTTCCTTGATATATTTAAACATTCTAATTGAAGCTAGTTAATAATCAAGAAAACGTTTTTATATATCTCCAATGTAAATCCCCTAGAAAATCTTTTTCATTATAGCAATACAAAACCAAGTCAAATCTTACAAATTTAATTAAAAAGTTTTGAAAAGAACATATCAACTCTTTGTTTTAAATAACTTTCAAGTCTCTTGATCAAAAATTGTTTTTTAAGATCATATATACAAAACAACAATATATAAAAACAATGGTTAGTGTTATATATATATATATATTTTCACTCTCTAATTCTTGGTGATTGTTTTCTATTTTAACGGGCTTTCTAAGTGACCATTTAACGAGTTTTGGGCCAATGAATCCCAACCCAATTGGGCTTAGGTCATTAAGTATAGAGATACTCTTTGGGCTTAATTGCTCAGTCAACTTAGGCTTTATAAGATAGAATCACCTTGAATTTAAGAGTTTTTTTTGTGTTGCCCATTTTTCGCACTCTTCTTTATAAGGTTAGTTTTTTTTTAATATATATATGTGTAAGTGTATATAGTCTTTTTAAAAAATTGTGTAAATCAAGATAACTTGAAAAAAATATTTTCAACTCTAAGTTAAGCATGCAAAAATTTCATTACTTTTAATTAAAAATCTAAGGTAAGACTTAAGTAAAGTATACTAGTTGAAAAATCATTTCTTAATAATTTTATTTGGAGTTATCATAAAAGGTGAACTTGAATATGTCACTAACTAAGAATTAGAAAATTTAAAATCTATCAATTTGATCAATTATTACTTAACTCTATTAATTTGGCAAGTGACAATATTTTTATAATTTTTGTTTAACAAAAAGAAAGAAAAATGCAACAAAAAAAGTAAAATAAAGAGGAAAATATGTATTTCTCACCCCCCCCACACCTAAATTTTGCATTGTCCTCAATGCAAATTCGTTGAAGCACAAAGTAAAGCAGATAAAATTGAAGAACTTACAGTTGTTCGGTTGACAATGATGATAAGGATCTGCAATTACTATTAGTATGAGGATGAAGAAATCAAATAAGAGGAAAATTGTAAGTATTTTTTTTTAAAACCTATGGTACTTATTCAAATGTTGTTATGTTTTTTTTAAGAAACAAATTTTTATTATTTTTTTTATTTTTTTATTTTTTTAAGAAACAAAAGAAAAATTAGTTTTTTTTACAGATAATGAGGTTCATGAAGAACCAACACCTCTTCCTCTCCGAGCGTAGAAAATTCTAAAAATGGTTTTAGACGTTGACCATTTATTTTAAAAATGTTACCATTTTTAGGATTTTCTATCTCGACAGCTCCATGTGAAAAAACTTGTTTGACAAAAAATAGACCTATCCATCTTGATCTTAATTTTCCCGGAAAAAGATGCAATTTTGAATTGTACAATAAAACTTTCTGTCCTGGAGAGAAATTTTTCCGCAAAATTGATTTGTCATGAAAAATCTTTGTTTTCTCTTTGTAAATTTTTGAGTTTATGTATGCATCATTTCTAATTTCTTCCAACTCGTTTATTTGGAGCAATCTGTTTTTACCTGCCGAGTCTGAGTCAAAATTCAACTGTTTTATTGCCCACATTGCTCGATGTTCCAATTCTACTAGTAGGTGGCAAGCTTTCCCGAATACTAATCTGTATGGTGACATCCCCAAATTGGCCTTGAAAGCTGTTCTATACGCCCACAGAGCATCACATAATTTTACAGACCAATCTTTTCTATTATGATTAACTGTTTTTTCTAAGATTTGTTTGATCTGCCTGTTTGTGACCTCTACTTGTCCACTGGTTTGGGGGTGATAAGGAGTTGACAATTTGTGTGTGATTGAATATTTTCTCATCAAAGCCTCGAAAGAACGGTTACAGAAATGTGTACCGTTATCACAGATGATCGCTCGAGGTACTCCAAACCAGGCAAAAATGTTCTCTTTTAAAAACTTGACAACGACCTTGTTGTCATTAGTTTTGCAAGCTACCGCCTCAACCCAATTTGACATGTATTCAACGGCTACTAGAATGTAGACATTTCCAAAGGAATTTGGAAATGGCCCCATAAAATCGATACCCCATAGATCAAAAGTTCAACGGATAAAATGGGTTGTAGGGGCATCATATTTCTTCTAATGACCTTCCCTAAAAGCTGATAGCGGTTTCAGGTTTTGCAAAACTCGAATGAATCCTTGAAGAGAGTGGGCCAATACAGCCCAGATTGGAGAACTTTTTTAGCTATTTTTCTCGGGTCAAAGTGGCCCCCACAGGCTTGCTCGTGACAAAAGGATAGAACACTCCTAGTTTCTTCTATGGGAACACACCTCCTAAAGATCTGATCAGGACAGTATTTGAACAGATATGGATCATCCCAGTAAAAGTATTTTACTCGGGAGAGAAAACGGGATCTATCCTGTTTGGACCAATGAGAAGGGATCTGGTTCATGACTATGTAGTTCACAATGTTGGCGAACCAGGGAACAGATTGGATTTCTAGGAGTTGTTCATCTGGAAAATGTTCATTGATTGGGACGGTTGATGTTGGTGCATTTGGGAGTCGAGAGAGGTGATCTGCTACGGGGTTCTCTGTTCCCCTTCTGTCAAGAATTTGAATGTCAAACTCTTGAAGAAGAAGAATCCATCTAATGAGCCGTGCTTTAGCATCCTTTTTGGTCAAAAGATACTTTAGTGCGGCATGATCTGTGAAAACTTTGGTTAAGGAACCGATGAGGTAGGACCTGAATTTTTCTAAGGCAAAGACTACAGCTAAAAATTCTTTCTCTGTGACAGAGTAATTTTGCTGGGCATCATTAAGAGTCCTACTGGCGTAGTAGATCACATGTGGTTTTCCATCAAACCGTTGTCCTAAAACAGCACCGATTGCAGAATCAGATGCATCACACATCAGTTCGAAGGGTAAGGTCCAGTCCGGTGCATGAATGATAGGAGCTGTGGTTAGCTCCTTTTTCAGATATTCGAAAGCTTTGAGGCAGTCGGGGGAGAAGACAAATGATGTATCCTTGGCTAAGAGATTGGTCAAGGGTCTAGCAATCTTGCTGAAATCCTTGATGAAACGTCGGTAAAAACCAGCATGACCAAGAAATGATCTGACATCTTTGATAGTTTTGGGAGGAGGGAGATTGGAAATGAGATCTACCTTAGCTTTGTCCACTTCAATTCCCCTATTGGAAACTACATGTCCTAAGACAATGCCTTGTTTGACCATGAAATGACATTTCTCACAATTGAGAGTCAGATTTTTCTCCCTACACCGTTCTAGGACCAGTTTAAGATGATGCAAACATTAGGAAAATGTGTCACCAAAAATGGAAAAGTCGTCCATGAAAATTTTGAGAAATCGTTCTACCATGTCGGAAAAAATATTGATCATGCAACGTTGGAATGTGGTCGGTGCATTGCACAGGCCAAAAGGCATGCGTCGGTATGCGAATGTTCCATACGGGCAAGTGAAGGTGGTTTTCTCCTAATCTCCGGGAGCGATAGGGATTTGATTATAACCTGAATATCCATCCAGGAAACAGTAGAACTCGTGTCCTGCTAAACTCTCTAACATTTGGTCAATGAAAGGAAGAGGGAAGTGATCTTTTCGAGTGGCTAAGTTGAGTTTTCGGTAGTCAATACAGACTCGCCATCCAGTTTGGATCCGAGTGGGAATCAGCTCATTAGCCTCATTTTGGATCACAGTGATCCCAGATTTCTTTGGAATAACTTGGACCGGACTTATCCATGAACTATCAGAAATGGGATAAATGATCCCATGATCGAGATATTTCAGAATGTCTTTCCTAACGGCTTCTTTCATCACTGGGTTTAACCTACGTTGAGCATCTCTAGTAGGTTTGGCATCATCTATCTAATGGTTTCGGTGTTGAACAATGGTTGGACTAATCCCTTTGATATCAGCCATGGTCCATCCAATAGCTTCCCTATTCTCTCTTAAAATAGCTAAGAGAGCTTCCTTTTGATCGGTAGTCAACTCAGAAGAAATGATAACTGGTAAAGACTCGTTCTCCCCTAAGTAGGCATACTCTAGATTTTCAGGTAGAGGTTTATGCTCTAACTTAGGGGGTTCCTCCACAGATGGGCGAAGCTGGACTCGGGGTTCTATCTCTAAAGGTTCTCGATGCCAGCCAACAGCAAAAACATGATTGACCAGCGGTTCTATCTCTAGTTCGTCATCAGAAAGTTCCTTAATCATTAAATCAGATGCATTTGAATCAGACTCACACTCTCCCTCTTGTTGTTCACTGGATATTCCTTGAATAAAATTCACTTCCATGGGTTCATCAGATGGATCACTAGGTTGTCTCCCTAAGTTGAAAATATTGAGTTGAAAATATTGAGGTCAACAGTCATATTCCCAAAAGATAGTTTCATCTAACCAGTTCTACAATTTATCAAAGCATTTGAGGTGGCTAAGAATGGTCTTCCTAGAATGACGGGGATTTGACTTTTGAGATTGGAAACGGGCTGTGTTTCCAAGATAATAAAATCAACAGGGAAAATGAACTCTCCAACTTTGATCAGAACATCCTCTACTTCTCCTTTGGGAATTTTGACAGATCTATCAGCTAACTATAGAGTGTATCTTGTCAGTTTAAGTTCTCCTACACCTAGCTGTTGATAGACTGAATAAGGAAGGAGGTTGACGCTGGCTCCCAAGTCTAAAAGTGCCTTATCAATGTGAGTGTTACCTATGACGCATGGAACTATGGGACAACCAGGGTCCTTGTATTTCAATGGCATGGGTTTCAAAAAAATTTCACTGAGATTGGCAGCTAAGAAGACTTCCTTGGGGACGTTGGTGGTTCTTTTCTTAGTACATAAGTCCTTTAAGAACTTTGCATAAGAAGGAATTTGTTCGATTGCATCTAGGAGAGGGATGTTGATCTTGACCTGTTTAAACGTTTCTCGGATTTTCTCAACCTGCGGGGAGTTTTTCCTAGGTTTGAGTCTATCTGGAAAGGGGGCAACGGGCCTACCTATCTAGATCAGGCTCAATCTCAAGTTCAGCATTTTGGTCATCGGAAGGAATTGCTTCATCGGAGGGAGTGTGTTGGATAGGAGAAGGGGTTTGATCCAGTGGCATTCTAACTTGATTGTCTACTTGTTTTCCTGATCTCAGAGTGTGAATTGCATTCAATTGGGCTGGATTGTTGGAACTGGATCCAGTGTCTTTAGGGTTTGCAACATGTTAACTTGGAAATTTTCCTTTTTCTCTCTCACTCACGGCAACGGCTAGTTGCCCAAGTTGGGTTTCTAATCGGGCTATGGCTTGTGTGTTCGAGTTGAGCACTTGGCCGGTGGTTTGCATGAATGAATTTAGAGTGGTGGATGATTGGGTCAACATGTTGGTAGTTTGTGTAGAAGCTTTGATCATAGCTTCTAAACCCTTTTCTAAGACACTCAAACGTTTGTCATGATCGGAATTTGATTGATTTGTGGGCTGGTGAAGATTAGGATGTTGGTTTGGAAAAGGTGGGTTAGAAAAATTGTTTGGTGCATTAAACGGGACAGTGTTTCCCCTCGGGAATTGTGGGTTTGACGCGGGAATGAAGTTTTGATTTCCGGGAGAGTTTCCTTGGTTCCAAGCAAAGTTAGGATGATTTCTCTAACCTGGATTATAGGTTGGAGAAAATAGATCATTTCTGGGACGCTGGAATGTAGCGTTCATCTGTTCTAATGCATGGTTGTTTCCTAGAAGAGGACATTCCTCTGAAACGTGGGTAGGAAACGGACAGTTATGACATCCCGGGGCAGAAATATGATTGATTTGAGCCGGAGCTCGTTCCTTAACTTCTAAGGCTTCTAACCTCCACATCATCGCCATCTTTGATTCAGAAGCAATATTTGACTCCAAGGAAAAACCACTAGACTTAGATTGAGGAACAGATGAAACCCTGCCATCACAGTTTTCACACTGCATTGTTTTCTCGGATAGATTCTCTAGGAATTCCCTAGCTTCATCGGCGTTTTTCCTCATAAAATCTCCCTGGCACATCGATTCTAAAGATGTTTTTGAGGAATAGTCCAATCCTTCATATATGACTTGGCACAATCGCCATTTTTCTAGACCGTGATGAGGACATTGGATTAAAAGATCTTTAAATCGGTTAAAGTATTTCCAGAATGGCTCTCCCGGGACAATTTTGAAATTCTGAATGCTGTTCCTAAGCTTTACCGTTTTGTGAATAGGAAAAAATTTCTTGAGAAAAACGGTGACAAATTCCTCCCAAGTTGAGATGGAATTTATCGGTAAGCTGTACAGCCATTTTTTAGCTTTGTCCTTAAGGGCAAATGGAATAAATCTAAGCTTAATCGCATCTTCGGTTAATTCTCTCATTTTAATCATAATACATACTTCCTCAAATTCCGAGATAAATATATATGCATCTTCTGTTTCATTACCTAGGAATTTGGGAAGCATGTTTATGAAATGTGGTCTAAGCTCAAAATTTGCTCCATTTACTTCGGGGAGTCTTATGCAAGATGGAATTGCATTTCTGGTGGGGTAACATATATCCTGAAGAACTAAATAATTTGCCATTTCTTGGATTGGTTCAACATGGATTAAGCGATGAAAATTATCCCGAACCCAAATTTGCATACACCAAAACAAATTTTTTTTAAGGAAAGAAAGAAAATTAGTTTTTTTTATGAGAAGATAAAGAAAAATCCTAACTAAAACAAATCAAAGCAATCACTTTTCAATCAACGCTAATTCTAGGGTTTAACCTAACTCCACTAGACCAGCTCCTAACCAAAAACTCCTACAGTGAAAAGATCAAAGTTTTACCCACGTAGTTAGCCAGGTAAGGATAGTACTAGAGGGTGATAAAAGATCAATTAAGTACCTCTTTCCTTGCGGAGCGCTTTACGTAACCCCTAAACCTTGCCTTTGACACCAACTATTCTGAGAAAACTTAAACCGTTCACTTAAGGATTTCTTGTTCCTTATTAAGCTCGAATCCTTAGGGGCCAACGTCTAATGAGTTTTAGAAGGCTTAGGTTTGTGAAGTGAGGAATTAGTGATTTGTGGGCTAAGGAAAGGGTGATGAAATCCCTTACCTTATCTTGATTGGGGTTTTGCCCTTAAGAATGTTTTAAGTGTGTGCCAAATCGAGTGCTACAATCACTTTGGTGAATTCCTACGCTATATGAAATGCAACCCTAGAAATTAAAAGCGACTAAAAGAATGAAAAAAATCTTTATATTTTTTAATTATGGTCAACAACAATCAAATGTGAGAAGGGGGAAAATTGTTTGAGTTTATTATCTTGTTAGTTAATGTCCAAGTGAAAGATAGATTTTATTATGGTCAACAAAAATAAATTTTTTTTAATCCTAATTGTCTCTAATTGTGAAGCTAACTAAAGAGGGCGGAATTGAAAACTAGAAAGAAGACTTACCCGAAAGCAATGCTCCAAATTCTTGATCTTCAATCCAAGATTTTCAAGCTCCAAGCGGTTCCTTCACAAGAAAAACACACAAGTTAAAAAACCAAATTAATAAAATCCTATTTTAGCACCTTCCCCGTGTTGGCCTTCTTATTTTGATGATGTTTAACAAACAATTTATTACTA